>KZ538169.1:84652-109400 GCA_000934665.2 Catajapyx aquilonaris | reverse complement strand
TCCATGTCACTGGTATGCCCACATTGTATAGCCATAATTATTGCAAAGGTTACTACTAAATCAATGAGTCACTCCTATGGAAAAGTCTTTCATAACCCAAGCAACGCCGGGTATCCTGCTAGTAATTTCATATTTCAAACAATTTCTGGACATGCTGTGGGTAATAAAAGGGATTTGTTAAATAATTTATTATGCCGTTGTCGCTTTTTTTTAACCAAGTGTACTTAAAGTATTAACTTGCCCAACTCTATTAGTTTTTTTTTTCGTTCTTCAACCTTAGAAAATCATTGCAGTTGTTCAAATCGAAGTTAGTTACCGGTATCGCATGAAATGTAGAGTGTCAGTGTAGTTCAACCTCTTTAATGTGGTAGTTGGGTAAATAGTGAAAAAAACCTGCAATTTCATGTCCCAGCTAATTTCTGGATTATTATAACAACTGAAAACCAGATAACATGCAAAGAAATAAGATTGCAACTTATTGCGGAATACGGGGCTCATAACAAATATGTAATGAGAAAATTATTTCATATTTTTCTTTATGCCACAGAACGTGAAAAGTGACTTCCGAGGCTTGTCCCAACCTTCTCTTTCGTAGTTTTGTCAATTTTTATGCAAGGCGTAAGATGCTATTTCGCTTTTTACATTAGTGTAATGGAGAAAGAAGTACTGAAGGTAAAGGCTATATATGCATTCTTTGTCCTGAAGTTCCAAATTGCATCGTTTTTATTGCAAGAGTAATTTTGTCCCAAGGTTTCTCGTCACGTCCGTGGACAAAAACAAAAATTGTTATAAAATCATCCAGGAAGCAGCACTATGCATGATTTTGGTCTTTTTGCTTGCTAATGCAGCCATATTGAGAAGCTGAATCAAAAACCTGTTGGTTTGGTTGCTTGAAGGAGTGTTATTCTGCTCTAAACGTCAGATTTAGTGAAGTGGTTTGGTTTGGTTTATTCGGAAGAAGCCAAAGCAACTATGGCTATCTGGCTGTAAGAAGAAGCAAAGGTGGGACAGATGGAGGGAGAAACGAAGAGGAAAAAAGAAGAGAGGAAAGACTGGTAGTCTCCTACCCCCAAAGACCTGTCCGGCTTGGGTGGCCCTACCAGTAGACGAAGCTACCGCCGGCATAGCTCTTGGGGTCACGGGAGAAACGCAAACCCCACCACCACGATAAGGTGGAGATAAGTGCATCACATCTGTGGCACCTGGTAAATGTAACTAAGCAGTTCAAGTACATGTTATTTTTTCTTAGTTGGTTTAGGGCTATTAGGTACAAAGAGCCTATTCTTTCAAATTACAAGTTTGTAACCCGAACCTACCATGTTTTACATGGAATAAACAGGTAATTCCTCACGTCCGCGGACACTTACCCATCCACATGCGCCTCTATACATGTTTCTAATGCCCTCTTAGCTGTACACTACTTATTGTCAGATGTATTGATGCGGATAGGTCTCGACTACTTAGTGAAATCAAGGAGATAAAAGTATGGCCCATTGTGAAGAGTGACTGGTCTGACACGCATCACAACACGGGTTCTTCCAAACCACACGACACATGTTGATTCATTTATATTTGACTTTTAATACGTATAAATAAAGTTTAGATCATTCATTTCAATCCTGCTTTTCCTCACATGACTTATTGAACCATGTCCATATGGTTGGAGTCGTTTTAGACTCTCTCATCGGGGAAAAAAGTCGTATAGAACGGCTATGTCCGTCTGTCTGTGGACAGGTATCCGGGCCTACACCGCAAGATTAGCGGCAAACTGTTTTGGGATTCAGATTCAGGGCGACCAAAATAGGTTTCATGACCAACTTCCGGTTTTCCGGGTCCATCCACCAAGGTCCAAGTCTACACGATTTAGAAATTAATATTCCCTTGGAAACGGGGGGGGGGGAAAGGAAACTGACAACATTCTATGTCGTTGTTGTCCAATTAGAATCGCATCGTATCGTATCGGTCACAAATCTAAAAATATTTGAACGAACTTGTTAACCTCATTTTCCCACTGCCCAATGAGAAAAAAAGTCTACTCGAATCACGCTCGCGTGATTTATTGCCAATCTTGTTTCGAAATTCCCTCGGGCAGTAACTCGACTACTTAGCACCATCAACCGCTAGATGACGGACTCACTGTCAGTGTCAGTGTGTATAGAATCAGTTGTTGGAGAGAGTTTGCGTTGAAGTCACTAACGATTGGACTCCTAACATAAAAATTAAGCGACTTTTAAACAATTGCTTTGTGATGAGCATTATTTTCACGTTTTAATCAGTGTATGTATAAGGCGGAAGTGAAGGCGGAAATAATTGGCAACACTGACGGCAAGGGTGTCTCTCCCTTCCTTCCTTCAGCAGTCCTTCATCCTCTTCTCTTCAAGTGTGTGGCCTCTTTTGCTTCGGTACAATTATTTTATTCCAATTGATTTGAGGCTTTATCTGTCTGGTAAGTCGGTGTCATGTCGGGAGAGGCCGAAGGAGGACTTGGGGACAGGTGAGGGTTCAGGATATTGCCTCTCAAACGACAAGGTAACACTTGTGACCCTATAATCTTGCTGCAGGGCTAGGTTCGGTGAGGTGGCTGTTGAGGTGGAACCTGAGGAGGAAGAGGTGGAAGGAATTTCAGAGGAGGTATGGCAGTTGGCAAAGCAGGAATCCATTTTACATGAGGTCTATATGGATGAGCATGGAGTGGTACATGAAAAAGATGCGGATGACCCTCCAGCAGTCTCACATGGCATGAGCAACAAGGTACTTTCAGAGTCAAATGGATGAAGACATGCATAGTGTTTCCAGGCCATTAATTATTCTACTTGCAAAACACTGAGGCATCTAATGTATTGCACAGTACCATAAGTGGGGTTATTTACAGAGAACCACAGTAAACTAGATTCAACGGGGGCGAATACGCCTGGGGTGAAACGGCGCGGCGGGGCGAAAAGTCCGAGACCCAAGAGTTGAATATACTCATTTATCCAATACGCCTTTCAGGCAGCCCAAGATGAACCCGAGGATCCAGGGATCAGGGAGCGGAATCACAGGGCAGAGGAAAGTGCCAAAGGTGGTTGTCAATTGCTGGGACAGGAAATGTTTAGTCCAGAACATGATGGTTTGAAAGAAGGCGTCATGGTAAACATGACTGAGACTGCTGATGTGCCTTCATTTGCTTGCTATCTTTGCAGGAAGACCTTTACCCTGCTCAGCTATTTGAAAAGGCACATTAAGGTGACACACGCAGGTGAGAAGAAACACGTATGCCATGTTTGCCAGAAGTTGTTTATGTGCCCAAGCCATTTGAAAGCCCATTTTACGGTTCACTCCGGATATAAGCCATATTCTTGTCAGGTATGCGAAAGGCCCTTTTCACAGCTTAGTTATTTGAAGAAACATATGATAATTCACACGGGAGAAAGGCCGTTTTCTTGTGAAGTATGCGAAAAGAGGTTTGCACGTAAATCCGATTTTAACAGACATGTGTTGATTCATACAGGAGAAAAACCACTTTCATGTGAGGTTTGCCAGAAGAGGTTTACACAGGTGGGCAATTTTAAGACACATTTCAAGATACATATGAGATCCAAGCCATAATCTTGTAACATTTGTCAGCAGAGATTTAGATGGCCAGTGCAGTTTAAAGAAGGACATGGTTTTTTTAAATAATGTACTGCACATGCAATGTTTGCCAGACTTCAAACGGTCTGTCTCTATTGATACTATTAAACAACATGGGGATTTGTATTCACATCGGCGAGGAGACGCCTATCATTGCAGTGCTCATTTGAACATCTCTTTCCTGCTTGGAAGATTTGCTTTTGCTCCTCTACTGTCAGTGTTAAGTATGGGTATATGCTGTTCACTGCAATCTCACAAAACTAGTATCTTGTCCACCCCTTGCCAACACTTGGAAAAATTCCCCCACCCGCACCCCGAGTGCTCACATAGCACCATACGCCTCTCATAGATGTGCTCTCATACGCCTCCTTCTGCACACTCCTGCCACTTATACGCCATGCGAGGATCAGCGGTACTATCACCTCGGACAAACAGCAGGAGTATGATGGTCAAACGAATTCCTTCATACAAAGGTTTCCAGTTGGAATTTGAACAGACTGGCCATATGACAGAGGTTGTTGATCTTCATTCACACAGGGAAGAATCATGTTATCGCAAAGTTCATGGACATATAATGGTGGTATATTTGGTGGAATTGCAGTCATCGTTGGATTCCCTGTGCAATCCAAAGAATTTTGACGTTATACATGCCAATCAAAATCATTTACTTGCAGTAGGCCTTTGTCAGATGGACAAAACCTAGAAGTCATGAAACGTTCAGTAAACCAATGTCAATAATGTATTCTGTAAACAATCAATTTGCACATTGAAAGCAGTGGTTACTAAATGTCTTCACAGTATTATGTACTGGCTTTGACATTCTGCCCTTTATCATGTAACTTCTCAAATTTAAAACAATAAATTTAACATGACAGATTCGAAAATCATTTGTACTTCATTTTCACCCTGTTATTAATTCCCTATGATTTCATTGTGCTCCAGGATTAATCTTTTTGCATTGTCGTAAGTGGAGTCTACCAAAATGTCTATTTGATCTCTATTAAAGGTCTAATTAATCTTCAATGGAGGAGTAGAACTCCATGGTTCATGATGTCAAGTGAGGCTCATCCAGGTCATTTACATTCCAAGCAATAAGCTTGACCTTATCTCAGCGATAGGTATATTAATATAAATCTGAATAAAATCACATTCCCATTATCACTTATGTACAGTTAGTGTAGGGAAACCACCTCCTGAGAAAAATTACTACACAAAAACTTGGTTTAACATTTTCTTCTAAAACCATTCCTGAAAACATACGTAGCTATTTTCACAACACACACCTAACTGTGATGCTGGAACATATGTTTTAATGCCACTAAGTCACTTCTGAAGTTCATTCTTACTTAATCCTGGCTGCCCCCAAATTGTATGAATCGATCAATGACTTAAGGTGCGTTTACCTGTGAGCAATTTGATGAGGGAAGTCTTTGCAGAGTGATATCATCGCTGAGTAACCCGTAGTGTAACCAATATTGTTTGAGGTGAAAGTAACAATCGATTTTCGCCTCAATATATTGGTTACTTGGGTTACTCAGTCTCTGCAACGACTTTGCTCGTCAAATCACCCACATGTAAACACACCTTTACACACTATTGCACTTAACTTGTTCTTTGCAGACAGAGCATTTGCATTAAATTTCGTGCAAGTTTCTGTGCAATGCCAACTTCTTTTCAGGTATGAAATAAATTTATGCACTTCGGAACCACCTTCACATGTCTAATAAACTCCTTAAGTGTTCCCTGTACAAGTGCAGCCTCTCCGACTGCACGTACGGCCCGTACTGTCCCCCCTGCTCCGGCCTCACGTCCGGCTGGATCCCCGACCAGGTCAGATCTCCGTATAGAGACCTGGCGCACCATCATCCCTTGGCCCGTATCCTCCAGCCTCAGCACAAACCTCCCTCTTCCTCCCTTCTGGTGCTACCTATCCACCACTTTTGACCTAGACAATAGGAAGTTGAGCAGGGCAGTCCTGACCCCACCCAGGTAGAGGTGTCCCATTGGGGATGAGGCGAAACGGACACAGACAACACCCAACCGGAGGAGGCTCAGTTAAATGTTTTTGGTTGGAACCATTTAAAATACATAATCAAATTCATTTGTGATTGTAAAATATGTATAATTTTGAATAAATTCAATAAGGCACTTCAACAAAACGATCATCTTACATCACCGCAGCCATATTTCCACCTACATTTTCCCTCCTGTTCAACTTACAAGTACTCTGACATAATATTATAGTTAACAGCATATTGCAACTTTAATTTTTCAACATTTTCATGCCGTGGCTGCACAAATTGTCTTCTCGCAGGTCGTAGTTTGCCCATCCCTGGTCTAGATTCTAGGGGGCTGGCTCCTCATAACTTGCATAACATTACATATGTCTCATCTGCTGGGCTTTAAAATGTCATTCATTATACCAGAAACAGAACCCTTACACACAAAAAAATAATTTAAAAAAAAGGAGGCTCATGTTTCTATAGTTTCAAGTCACACCATTTCATCAGGGAGAATATACTACGTAAGAGGCGCAAACTTCTGTCGGCGCCTTTGATGTTCGTCTCTCTCTGTTTATGGCGTTGTCTAGGCTGGCGGCCATCTTGAAGTGTGGGCAACGCCAACGAGGTATAAATAGGGTACAGGCAAAAATAGGGTCCGCCATCTTTGATGGTTTTGGCGGCATGGCAACTACACGGCAAGAACACGCGCGAATCAAAGCTGGCGGACCCTATTTTTGCCTGTACCCTATTTATACCTCGTTGGCGTTCCCCACACTTCAAAATGGCCGCCAGCCATGGCAACGGCCCAAACAGAGAGACGCGGAAATCGAATGTTTGCGCCTCGTATGTAGTATATGCTCCCTGATTTCATCTTGTTATTATTTTTTTGTAACATACGAGGGCCAATCGACGCTTCGCGGTAACAATAGACGGGGGCCAATCGGAAGCGTGGCAGTAACAACTATGCAGCGGACCAATCAGAAGGCTTATATAAACAACGCAAGCATTTTAATATGATAGAAGATTGCACAGCTTCCTCATAATGAATCCAAGCCCATAAAAATATTCATGATAAAATTATTTCCTATTTCCCCCTCATGGTAGTACGATTTAATTGAAATTATCTGGTGTTGGCAACATGTTCCAAAAAAAAACCGTTGCAAAGGTTACCAGACCCCCCCAAATCGCGTCAACTTAAGATTTTAATCCTACACTAATTAAACCCGTTCATTAATTAGATTTAATTAATTTAAAAAAAAACAATTCTTGATTGTTTAATGTGTAATTAGAGCCTTGTTTATCTATCCGGTCATCCCTTGCCAACGGTGTTCGTCTGGCAACCCTGGGCCTCTTTCGACCACGGGCCTGTTTTGTTCCAGTCCGATTTTGTTCTGAGCTCCAAAAAAAGGCCTGGAAAAAGACCTTTTTAGTCTTAAAAGAAGAAGAAGAGGCTACTCTAGACCATGGCCGAAGGAGGAGTGGGATACGACCCTGGACACCACTTGAGGCAGGAGCAGGAGAGGGTGGTCAGTGCCAACACTTTTTTTTTCTCTTTTTGGTTCAATTCCGCCATTTTGGAATACAGAACACTACACAAATTAAGAGCAATTTTAATTGTTCTGAAAACTTTCAGCATATTGCGACGGCCATGAAACGTCAATTAAAAAGCCTGCGGTGTATCACTATTATTTATATGGCAAATGACCATCAGCAATTGGCAGTGGCCTGCGATGTCACCACCGTTCGCAGGCTACGTGAACAGAACTTGGAAAAAAATTAACAATATTATTAGTAGAACTTGCTGTCCACCGTCAACAACTGATTGCCGCGGTGACCAATTGTTGTAATTTATTATTGTTGCAGGTTGATGAGAATATTCTTTGACCTGAATTCAAAAAAATCATACGAAGTTTCTTGAGCCCCGACGTGATCCGCCACAAAATTTAATGAATTGTTTGTAAATTTTTTTAAATGATTAGAGCATGGCTAGTATCGTTACGTGGATCTATACGTGCCGTATTATTTAAAATGCACGTAACCGTCAATTGAAAATTAAAAGCAGGGGTTTTTCTCACTTTTACTCCTATTTTGCAGTTTAACGAAATTAATGAGCAGTGGACCACATTCCTCATAATTGTTATTTTTTTTCCTCTCATGTCAACAGCATGTGAAAGGTATTGAGAACATTATTGGAATGGTGTTAATGCGTAATTATGGTAGTTTAGCGTCCTGGAAACAGGATCGTTGATCGTTTCCTGGACGCTGAACTATTTATGTTATTTTGGTGTCCAGGGGTTTGTTTGGAATAGAGAGTTCGGAGTGAGACGTCGTCCTGGTCGGACGTCTGTCGTGGCTGTGTCCCGAGTGTGGGTCCTGCCAGCTGTGTGTATATACGTTTGAGAGCAGAATAGACGTGTGTTGGTTGGAGTTCCGTGTATTCCTTCGAGATGAGTGTCCCGGGCGGCGGTGGTCGCTTCAGTATTACAACTGTGTAATTAAAGGATTAAGTACTGATGGTAAATGTTTTCAAGGGGCTCACAATATGCATTACAGTTTGAAAAAAGTACAAAAAAAAAAAAATATCGAAAAAGAATGTCCCAATTTTAAAAACCCTACAACTCGAAAACTTGCGGCCATATCTGAATGATTTAAGTTTTGGAGTGTTAAAAAATGTCTTAAAGTTTTGGGCTCACCTTAGTTTGTTTCGATATGAGCTTCATTTGTGGCTCGAGAAATCAA
Organism: Catajapyx aquilonaris; assembly: GCA_000934665.2. Classification (NCBI taxonomy): domain Eukaryota; kingdom Metazoa; phylum Arthropoda; class Diplura; order Dicellurata; family Japygidae; genus Catajapyx; species Catajapyx aquilonaris. Next base: position 101,046 of record KZ538169.1, on the reverse strand, counting down.
AAAAGACTGTTTCCGGTCTCCAGCCAAACCCTCTCAACTTTGGCGTATTATTAACCATCATAACATCCATCACAACCATAACTTGTTGCTTATTGTTGGTGACAATAATAGGTCATGGGTGCTTACGAATATGAATTCCCAACGGCTGCGATGATGAAATCAAACAGATGTTAGGCTGTTCTGCAAATAGCATCATTCGCATTTGTTACCAAGCCTGTCGCATATGTTCTACTCTATGGTAGGTAACATACCTGACAGTAACAGACAGTGACAAACTGAATGTAGTAATTTTTTCCTCGCACACTATTTGTTTTCATGAATAGTTATTAGCACCTGAAGAGGTGGGACCATAGTATGCAACAAGCTCAATTCAGCTTTGACAATTACATGCAGGGGAATAGGGTTTAAGAAGGTTAACATACGTGACAGGCAGAAAAAATACGCAGCAACCTTGAGAGAAAACATGGCCAGCCTCCTCCTTGTCCAGCACTCAATCCCCAACTGACGAAGGATTCCCTCGCGACTGAATCTATGCTACGCTTGGGCATTTAGCTGGCCTATTCTGAGCGATTTCAGAAGTTCCAGCAAGGGTCCCAGTCAGGTGGTAACAGAGTGTGACAGTGCCTCGCTTCACATCCTTAAATGATTTGTAAAATTTAGTTATATGTTAAATGACAGTGATGTATGTGTAAACTTTGGGGTATCCAATCATAACAAGTGTAAAAAAAAAATTTGTTCCAAAATCCGGGTACTGACACAGCTGCATGAAATTCACAAAGAGCTAATCTTGCTGTCAGCTTCACCTCATTTCCATACACTTTTCATCATTTTTTATTTAGTTACATATGACTGAATGAATTCTAATCCATGGTTTTGATATCAAATGAGCACATAAATGAACGTAAATGTAAAATGACTTGCGGGATTGGTCACAGTTATTTATATTATTTTTTTCTACATTGACGCAGCAAATGCGCAAAAAAATTTGAAAATGACCCATGTGCATCAGTGCGATGGTCGAGTGTCGACCCTATGACGGCTTGGGTTCGATTCGGAAGCGAACGGGTGGTCCGCCCCTGGCGGACCACGATGAAAGGGACTTAGAGTGATGATATAGGCCCTATGTGGGGCCCGGGGTTAAAGGACCTACATGGTCTGGAATAACCCTGTTAATATCTGACTAAGTGCGTACAGGAATCATATGAGAAGATCAAGTCACTGAAGTATTTCATGTGCTGCATTTCAACATTTTTGCCATCCTGGACCAATTTTCCGTAATTTACGTACAAATACTACAAAATTTTCAAAAGTTACCGGCTTATCACTGCCTAGCCATCTGTAATATATTTGCTCGGACAGTCAAAACAGCCTATTACGGATTATTTTTATTATAGGATTTTTAGGCAAATGCCTATTTAGTTCCTTAAAGGCTCGTCCTGAGTTGGACATTTTCGATGTGGATGACAACAGCAGTTATGCGAGCATATTGCCCTGCCGGTCAAGTAGTGGTGACATTACGCACGGAGCATGACACTACTGGTCAAAAGTTTAGCATCACCCCCGAGCAGAGGTTTTTTAATTTCTCAAGCTTCAACTTACAGTACAAATTGAAATTGTGAGGTGCCGTTGAAAGCTTCGTGAATAACTCTACCAAGCAGAAAAGGAACGGTCACTCTAGGTTCAACACAAGCGCAGACGTTACCTATTTTGTTTTAAAAAACACTCTCGAACACCTACATTTTAAACTATTAATATTAATAAATAAAGGTAATCATCACGAATTGATGCTTTACAATTTTTTATTTATGGCAAGAAGCAAACGCCGAACATAAAAGAAATTACCGCAAGAATTTTTACAAAAATTATCACTTGAACAGTATTTTTTAAATTTTCAGCATTTCTTTTTATATGCATGGTGCCGAAAATTAAAAAAATTACAGTTCGAGTGATAAGTTTTTAAAATTTTTGTGGTAATTTCTTTTATGTTCGGCGTTTGCTTCCTGCCATAAATAAAAAATTATAAAGCATCAATTCGTGATGATTACCTTTATTTATTAATATTTATAGTTTAAGATGTAGGTGTTCGAGATGTTTTTTAAAAACAAAATAGGCGATATCTGCGCCTCAGCTGAACCTAGAGTGACCGTTCCTTTTCTGATTCGTAGAGTTATTCACGACGCTTTCAACGGTACCTCACACTTTCAATTTGTACTGTAAGTTTAAGGTTGAGAAATTAAAAACCTCTGCTTGGGGGTGATCCTTAACTTTTGACCAGTAGTGTCATGCTCCGTGCGTAATGTCACCATTACTTGACCGGCAGGGCAATATGTTCGCATAACTACTGTTGTCATCCACATCGAAAATGTCCAACTCAGGACGAGCCATTTCTGTTAAATCACGAAAATCAGCGGTTCACCCAGTGCTTCGCCATATACAAAGCACCAGATTCTCGAGCAAAAAAGGCCCTGGCGACAACTGGCGGCCCCCCGCTGAAAAGCCCCGGACACACAAAATGCCAGGCGGCTGGGGCGGGTTTCCTCTCCATCCTACTCCTCCGTGGTGCGGCGACTGCTGCTGAGAGCGACCTACCAGCAGGGCTTCCCAGACCAAGTCCGCACGGCCTCCTCCCATACCAATTTGAGCCATACGACGAAGAGGTGGCCACCCCCACCTACGACCCGACACCAGTAGGGACCAATGATGCCGTGGACCAAAGATGACTGAGAATTATGACAATTTCTGCCCAGTCCCGGTTGGCGGCGCGCGCGGAGGGGGCTGGGCGGGCAGCTCTCATGCGCCAGATTCGAATTGCCAAACTTTGACTGCTTGCCATGGCCTTACCATCCGTCTCTCAGAAAAACTGCTTATACCTTCGGAATCAGGATTCCTTCCCAGATTTTTAGAGCCCAACTTGTATTTTGAGTGGAGTTGTCCCTTTAACAGTTGGGATGGTTTTGTGAAGAGATCGATTCATTCCATATAATCCGAATGCCTTTTTCTCGCGGACAGCAATTTCAAAATAAAATTTGAAACTGTCACTGTCTGTATTCAAGCGAAGGGGACCCAAATCTTTGTCGTCCCTGGGGCCGGCTAGACCTCTCTCCGGCCCTGCTCCCAGTGTGTGAAGTCGTGAATGAGAATTTTCCCAGTGCCTAGCCCCCCAGAAGCCCAGGTCTTACCCCGATGGACATTTTTGTGGAGATACATGTATGGTGAAAAGATCAGGTATCTCCATCACCTATGGGGAAAGATTGCAATGGTAACACCATCATGATATGTCAGAGGTGGTTAGGCATGACACCGATTACCAAATTTACATTTGCCGTGCGACAAATGGAGCTCATATCGAACCAAACTAAGGTGAGACCAAAACAATGGTTATTTTAATGCATTTGCAAGAACTTCTTACATGTATGGGAAATTTTGTTTGTTTGTCCACGGCAGGAAACAGGCCGCGGGAAGAACAGGCTCCGCTGCTATTTGTTTGATAAGTGTTAACGTGGCCTATAATTTCTCCCAGAGGCTTCCATTTCTGAGGGCGTGCGAACATGGCAGTCTGACGGAAGTCCAAGGAATGGTGGAGATGTACACTGGGATCGGAGGACTGGTGGGTCTGGTGGACGACACCAACGGCTGGAGCGGGCTGCACATGGCGGCCAAGTCGGGGCGGGATGAGGTAGTCTCTTACCTGGTGAGTGAAGGCTGGCCAGTCGACCAGGAAGGGCTGGCGGTGGACACCCCGCTGCACCTGGCCGCCATGAGTGGGCATCCGTCCACTTGCGGCCTCCTGATCCGAGGAGGGGCGGAGGTCAAGGCCAAGGATGTGGACGAGGACCAGCCGATCCATTACGCAGCTCGTGAGAACCAAGTGGCGGTGGTCGACTTCCTCCTGAACGAAGGGGCCACCCTGAACGACCCTGGCCTCGTCGACTACACCCCACTGCACTATGCTGCCTACGGCGGCTGTCTAGACATGGTCAGGTTCCTGGTGGAGGCAGGCGCTGACCACTCCGCCAAGGATGGTGAAGGGCAGACGGCCGTCGACCTAGCCAGGATGCAGGGGAGGGCACGGGTGGTCCGCTATCTGGAGGTGAGCTTGTCCGCCAACCATCGAACCTAAAAAAAAAGGAACAGACGCATTAATGTCTCGGTCATAATTATATTACGATGCTTCCCTCTTACTCTTTGCAGGGCATCAGTTCACGTGAGCAGTGAGCAAGACCCACAAGTTCAGGCAGGAAGTTTTCACTTCAAGTTGGGGATTGCATTTTTTCCCCCCCCCCCCCTTCTTTTTAACGTTATGATGGGGATTGTTAATTATTTTTTTTCACATGAAGTTGCAGTTTGAAGTTTGTAACTCCGTAGTTGCGGTCATGCTGCGGCTTCGTTGGCTAATTCTGTTAAGGCAATCAGGTCCACCAGCAATCATTATCCAGCAGGAGAAAGAGTGGTGATGTCACAGCGGCCAGCAATTGCTCAACATGTGCTAGTCGTTAAACCAATAAATATATTGAAGGCATGTGACATCACCACTATTATTTGCTGAAAGAATAATGATAACTGGTTCTGATTGCTGGGGTATTTGTTCCTTAACTTGTAACGAGGTCTGCTGACATTTGATTTTTTTTAAACATAATTGGGCACAGAGCACGTGTTTTAAGACAATCATGTATGTACGACCTGATTCATGCGTATAAGTTGCATTCATTGTTTTTTTGTTGTTGTTGAAGTGCCCCCCCTTATAAAACTGATAAACGCAGGAGATTTTATTAAACAATATTTGTTCCTATCAATTATTATTATTGGTGAAAGTGTCTCCACTTAAAGGCCCATTCACACAGGCCGTCTACGTCCGCGGCGTCAAAGCGACCAAAAACCAAAACCGTTGTGAATGGGCCTTAACGCTGAAATTGATGCAGGCAAATAATAAGTCACATGCTCAGACGGCACATGCTCCTTTCGTTTCCATTGTGCAAATTCTTCGGGGGCCAATGTCGAAATCTGCCGCTTTTCTCTGGCAGGAAAATAATTAAATTCTGGCGTAAATTTCCATGTGCACTCGGGATGTGAAGAATGCCGTCCATCCGAACCCATACGAAAATGCAAGTGCTTTGCAGAAAGTACGGAAAGTAGCGTATGCCATCTAAGCTTTCGACTCTCGATGGAAGTTGGAATCATCATGTAAAATATAATTTACCAGGAAGTTACACAGTGCTAAAATCCTGTTGTTGTTTTTTTTTTAAACTCGTTTTACGCATGCAATTTGTACGCCATATTCTCTCTCGCTTGCCCTGAAAATCGGGGAAGAAAATCTCGCTTACAACTAACGGAAAATGACACAAATTACAAAATCATTCGCCATTTAAAAACAATGGAAAATCAAGTAAAAACCAGCAGCTTCTGAATAAGAGGTGAAGTGTCAACCAAGGTCAAATGTCACGACATTTTTCCTTCCAGAAAAAAAAACAATCAACACTGACTGCCACATGGATTACGGCTCGCCCGGCAGAGCAATTGTTGTCGTGTAACCAGCACATTATTGCATCGTATCTCATCACTCGAAACTAATTAGCCGGTTTTCAAATACATATAATTTGCCTCTTGTAATAATTCTTTAAAAACTCCCCCAAAAAATTTTATAAGATCAGTAAAACCATCTGTACATGGCCAGCTTTTTTTTTTTAGAGTCCCGATAGAGCGAATCCTAGACATTACAAGCTATCGCATGATATAAAAGTAATCAAATATTTTTTACCGCTGCGATTTTTGCCCAGGTAGAATATTAGCGGACGAAGCTTGCCCGAAACATGGAATTTGTGACATATCTCCACTCCACTCCAGGCAACTTTGAACATACACACTGGGTGCGCGAAACTATGTACATTTCTCCCGCATGCGTTCTTCCCCGGAAAAAAAAAAAAAAGTCATGTGATTGCCGAGACAATTGGGCAGTAAATGTCTGAGGGATCCGATGTTAGGCGGAAAAAAAAGTGATCAGATCTGGATAATAACGGGTGTACGTGATTTGTACAACACGCGAAAACGTGCGAACATCGGATCCCGTTCACGTATCACTCTTCTTCTCCGCTTCGCCTTCGAATCTCCAAGAGGGTTTCCTCTTCTGGTTTCGGTTGATGCTTGTCGAAGATTTCCGCTTTCCGTACTTCTGAAAATAGCAGCGATTTAGACACAAGTACAGTACAGTTCGGATTAAAATTGGTTTCAAATGTACGGGTAAGTACTTTGTCCTCTGAGGCTTCCGACTCCCGCTCCATCTCCTCCTCCTTCTTCTTCAGCATGTTGGCCAGTGGGTGGTACCCGTTGAAGATGGCAAGCTGTCGAGGAATCTTGCCGTCCTTGTCCTCCACTTTCGGGTTGGCGCCTCGCTCCAGAAGGAAAGTGGCGATTGCCTTCTGGCCGTACAGTGCTGCGTAATGAAGCGGAGTACGACTGTTCACCTCGTCCGCTTGGTCCACATCTGCTCCTGAGTTAAGCAGAAACTTAACAATGTCCATGTTGCACTCGTAAGCGGCCCAGTGGACTCCGGTCCACCCATTGTGATCCATTGTGCTCTTGGCGTCCAATTGCCGTACTTCAATCCACTCTTTTACTTCGAACAGCTTGCCCTTACGACAAGCCTTGATGTAATCGTTCGCGTCGGGCTGTTGAAAGAGTAATTAGTGCACTGTTTGGTTGACTTGATTGCGCCTTACCTTTCCAGCATTCATGGATGATTCGGCTGCGGCCTGCAGCTCCTTTTCCTTCTTCTCAAGCATGAGGAGGAGCTGCGTGTTGTGGCCGTTCATTGCGGCTAGTTGCCTCGGTGTCTTATCCCGTCTGTCCTTCTTGGTCACGTCAGCCCCACGCTGAAGGAGAAGCCGGGCTATCCCTTCAAACCCGAACATCGCAGCATAGTGAAGCGGTGTACGACAGTCTGTTCCGCCTCCCAGATCCAGGTCCGCGCCTCGATCAAGCAGAAGCTGAACCACGTCCTTATGGCCCATACGAGCCGCCCAGTGAATTCCGGTCCGTCCCATCTTGTCCATCTCTCCAGCGGCGTTCACCCCCTTTTTATCCAGCCAGTACTCAACATCATCGTATCTTCCGTTTCTGCATGCATCGAAGTATCCTTTTGGGTCAACCTGACGTGAGAGCAAATTATTAGCAGTGTCCTGCCGTATGCTGGTAGGTAGCAATACCTCAATTTCCTGCTCTTGCGCCTCTTCTTCCGCACCGACTTCTCGGGCCTTCTGCTCCAGAAGTTCCACAAGCGATACGCTGGCTCTTGGAACCAGCTGCTTGGGAGTCTTGCACTTCTTGTCCTTCTTGGTCAGGTCTGCCCCACGCTCCAACAGAAGCTGGGCCGTCGACAGATGGCCGTACAGCGCTGCGTAGTGCAGGGGCGTACGGAAGTCAGACGTACCCACCAGGTCCACGTCCACGCCACGGTCCAGAAGCAGCTCCACCACGTCCCTGTGGCCCATCCGAGCTGCCCAGTGAATCCCACTTCGGCCCCACCTGTCCATCTCCAGCTTTATGTCCACACCAGTCTCATCCAGCCAAGTCGCAACGTCATCCAGCTCGCCATTCCTGCATGCATCAAAGTACCCCTTTGGATTCACCTGTAAGAAGAAGAAAAACATGCTTATCTTACGTACTTCTTGTAGTCATCAAAATTTGGCAACACTGCCCCACTTGGACGTAGTACCATAGGCCACTACCAGTTGGCACACAGACAGTGATTAAAAGCACTTCCCGTTGTCTCTAATTTTTTCGCCGTCAGTCAACTGGCTGCCATGTCAATTGGCTGCTGTGCCATTTGGCTGCGGTAAAAATGGCTGCTGCCTTTCAGTTGCCGATTAACTTGGCTGCGGTCAGAGTTGCCAGATCAAATGGCTCGAGACATAAGGTATTTGCAGAATGAAAATCCGAGTACATAAATGCAACTTGGCCTTTTAGGCTATTAACGGAAATGGCTGTGCCCGTTGTGTTGGTGTCATCTGCATGGCTTCGGGGTTACTGCACCAATACTGTCCGTCTTGTGGTGCCGCAGGCCAACGAACATTATCGCGGCTTTGCCAACCTTCAAGCTGACGCTGATATACGTATCATTACAATCAGCGAAATGACCGCCCACCAAATGTCATGGCAGCCAGTTGACCAGCAGCCAAAAGTCGTATATTCCATGAAACACCAAAGCATGACAGCCTAACGAAGGGTTTCAAAGGGTTAGCATACTGTGTACCATGGCAGCAGGTGTACCACCCCAATGAGCGACCATGGCACTACGTTCACCGCACGGCAACAGGGTTAGCATGGCAACAAGTGACCACGACACCAGGTTCGCCACGGCAACAAGTGACACTTGAACCAGGTTTACCACGGCAATGACACACCACGGAAGCAGGTTCACCATGGCAATGAGACACCACGGCAACAAGTGACCATTGAACATGGTTTATCATGGCAACAGGGTTAGCATGACAATGAGGACTACCAGAAACCACAGCACCAAGTTTGGCAACGAGTGACCATGGCAACAGGTAGGATGGCAACAAGCAACCATGGCAACAGTTAGCACAGCAAAGACTGACCATGGCAACGAGTGACCATGGCAACAGGTAGGATAGCAACAAGCGACCATGGCAACCAGTGAACATGGAACCATCAGATTTATCATGGCAACAGGGTTAGCATGACAATGTGGACTACAGGACCAGAAACCACAGCACCAAGTTTGGCAACGAGTGACCATGGCAACAGGTAGGATAGCAACAAGCGACCATGGCAACCAGTGACCATGGCAACCATCAGATTTATCATGACGACAGGGTTAGCATGACAATTTGGACTGTGGGACCAGAAGCCATGGCACCTGCAATAGTTTGGCAATGAGCGACCATGGCAACATGGTTTACCACTGCATGGAGCGACCATGGCAACTTTCTGATTAGCTCACCTTTCCGTCCATGGCAACAGTTAGCATGGCAACAACTGACTATGGCAACAGGTAGGATAGCAACAAGCGACCATGGCAACAGTAAGCACGGCAAAGACTGACCATGGCAACGAGTGACCATGGCAACCAGTGAACACGGAACCATGAGATTTTTCATGACGACAGGGTTACCATGACAATTTGGACTGTGGGACCAGAAACCATGGCACCTGCAATAGTTTGGCAATGAGCGACCATGGCAACATTTTTGACCACTGCAACGAGCAACCCGGTTGACCGTGGCAACTTTCTGATTAGCTCACCTTTCCGTCCAGCTCCTCGGTGATCTCCTTCTCCTTCTGCTCCAGCAGCTCCAGCGTCTTGGTGTGTCCGTAGTCCCTGGCGACCATGGCCGGAGTGTGCCCCTCGCTGTCCTTCCTGGTGGGGTCTGCGCCCCACTCCATCAGGAGGAGGGCCGCCTGCTTGTGGTTGTGGCAGGCGGCCCAGTGCAAGGGTGTCCAGTGGTCGTTGTCCACATGCTCCACGTCCGCCCCTTGGTCCAGCAGGAACTTGAGGACCTTGATCTGCCCCCTGGACGCTGCCCAGTGTGTTCCGCACATGCCCTTCCCGTCCACCGTGGCCTCTATGTCCATCCCCTTCTGCTCCACCATCTCCCTCACGTCCCTCATCCTCCCCTGCTTGCATACCTCCAGGAAGGTCTGCCCCTCCGTCGCCATGGCTGGGGCTGGCCGGGGGGAGCTTCTTCTTCCAAGGCTTGTTGTGGAACGATCCAGAGAGACGCTCAGGCCATTGCCGGTGAAGAAGAAGAAGACGCCATTCTTAAGCTGCTTGTTCTCAATAGCCGCTTACCGCTTTGATGTAGCTGCTTATTAATCGGAAGGCTCATTACAGAACAATAACAAGTACACCACAATTATGCCGCCACAAATACACATTTAAATTATAAAAAAACAATCACCTAAATTTGATATCTAAAATATTAATGACACTGCCACCTAGGTACAAGCATAACTCAAACCATCTAGTCAATTTAGCTAAAATGTGACGCCATGTTCGTACAGGCACATTTTTTTAAAATGTTGCAATTTTTGTAAAAAAAAAAAAATCGCATTATTGTAGCCTAATTTTTGCGCTCAATTCGGCAAAAACTGGCAGTAAATTTGTGGGGCAAGAATATGACGCTCAACCCCATTGTCACAAAACCAGCAGCAGACACCCAAGTTTTTGTTTGGGTCCGATTCTCCCCTTTAGACTCGGTTTTTCCGCGAATTTTGGCGACCAGTTTCCAGCAATTTCCGTGATTTTTGGATCCGCGGCGACTCCTCACGTAATCCGCCTTAAAATTTTGGCTTGATTAGCGGCCCCTCTAATGAGCAATGGCAGAGGAATTAGCACCCATCAGACGGGCATGCCGGGACTTTAGACATTACATAAGGCCCTACGAGCCCAAATTTAAAGATAAATTGAAGCTAAAAACTAGTAAATAAATGCATGAAATAATTGTGCAAGGCAATGAGACAAGTGTGTGCAAGTTTAATTCGTAATCCTCACTAGGTGAAACAAGTCCTGCCGAGTAATTGTCAACATTGCCAATTACTACAGTGTTACGTACCGTTTTGTTCATTATTTTAGTTACTACAGTATTACATACAATTATTGATAATTGTTACAATTACTACCGCATTACATACAAATATTGATCATTATTACAATTACTACCGCATTACATACAAATATTGATCATTATTACAATTACTACCGCATTACATACAAATATTGATCATTATTACAATTACTACCATATTACAAATATTGATTATTATTACAATAATTACTATTATGTGCTGTTATTTTTATTGACAATTATTACTATTACATATGTACTATTATTGTCTAAATATCTAAATTACTATATACAGAATGTACAATTATTATTATTACTATTACTATTACAGTATGTACAATATTATTATTGACAATTGCTATTACAGTATTGTACAATAATTACCGTACAATACTGTAATAATAATTGTCAATAATAATAGTAGATATTGAATAGATAATTATTATCGAAAATATTACTGTATTTAAAATTATTGACAAGTACAATATGGACATATTTTACGGAGACAGCTTCCCTAATTAAGCTGCGAAGTACTTGAACTAATGACTATCGGCAACGAGATGCTCGACTCGCATTTCCTTGCAGCATCACCGCCCGATGGTGATCTTGAAAGCGGCAGGCCCGATGGCCCCCGGTCCGCCCATGGGCCAACCCAGCGGAGCGTCCAGTCAGAACCCCAGCTCCGGACTGGTTGAATTCGCGCCGTTCAGCGCTAGACCTGGAATCATAACGAGCTTACGAGGCGGAGTGATGGGAAACAAATCAGATTCGGTCCGCAGCCTGGATCTCCTCCGGCAGAACGTGCAGAGGCTTATCAACCGGGACATTGATCAAGTGATTCAGACTTACCTGAAGGTACTGTCGTAACCTGGTTAGAGATGGAGCATTAACGGTGTGTCCATTGCAGAAGTTTTTCAGCCCTGGAGTCGACAACATCCGGAGTAATCTGGGTCAAGGAATGGTCGACCAGGCGGATTTGAACCAAGTGTGTATCCAGGTGTTGGAGGAAGCGAAGTCGATGTACGCCAGTGCGGCAAAGAGCGACACACATAGTGTAAGCCCTCCGTAATTCGTATGTTAAGTTGAAGCTGTAGCGCCGCTTGTTCCAGACAAAACCAGACTACAAGCGTAAATCAAACGATGCGGATGACTCGCCGCAGCTGAAACGACTGATGCTAACGCCTCCATCAAACAGCCCATCCACAAGATGGGACCCAGCGCGAATCAACAACGATACACTGTTCATACTTGGAGCCAAGTAATTAGTACCAATCTAGTTTCAAAGCAAAAGTCAATCCGCAATTTGTTTCAGAGCCAACAAGGTCATGGGGTTTGGGCAGACACGTGGCCGCCTGTACATGAAGCATCCGGAGCTTTTCAAGTATCCAGGCGACTCCACGGATAAGGAGTGGCTGTGCAAGTCTGGTCTGATGCCGTCGACTGGCGGACGAGCTTACCTGATGCTAGTCGAGGACATCTTGAGGCTCATGGCCAACCGCGGCGGAAACCAGGATGGACACGACAACTCGGAGGAGCTAGTCGGATTCAGAGCACCTCCGTTCCTGCTATCAAAAGTCCAGGCCTTCATGGCCCAACAGCAGCAACCTGAAAATGTAATTGTCACTTCCAACAATTTAAACATGTTACTAACGCTCTTTTTTTGTCCGCAGAGTCGACTGTCCAGCAAGATCGTGATGTTCGGAAGCACGAGCCAATGATTAAAAGCTACATCGCTGCGTATTAACTCAGTTCCTACAATCCAAGTCCGCCACCAAATAAATGTATGGTCGTTGAAATGAGTAAGGTAGCAGACCTGAAAATTAGCCTCCATGCGAGGCAACCTCCCAAGTCGTCAAGAGGCTAATTTCATCATGTCTGCTACCTTACTCTTTTACGTGACTGTAAAGTTGCGGAAATAAGTAAGGTAGCAGACCTGAAGATCAAATTAACCTCAAGGCGAGCCTCACGAGTCGTGAAGAGGCTAATTTGAGTTACAGGTCTGCTACTTTACTCATTTTAGCGACAGTTGCGCACATTATTGTAGATTATGCAAACTTCATGTTGTACGTAAACACATTCCTGGTTCGAATTTTTTGATAATTTTCCCTTGTTAGCTGTTGAACCAATTATTGTAATAAATAATTATTACGTTGACCTCTTATGCAAAAAGACGGTCATTGCGACCGGGTGATATGTGACATATGCACTTGTTGTTGTTGTGATCTGTGTTGCCCTCATGTAACGTTAGGAAAAAATATAATCATTCCAGTCTTCACTTGTCCTTAGATGAATTATGTCCCGTGTGATTTAGGGCTGAAAGTCGGGTCGGGTCAAGAGGTGGCGGGATGAACCTGTGGGACGGACCAAAGATGGCGCGGACCATGGCGTGGATCAAGATGGCGCAAGATTATCCCAATTTCTGCCCAGTCCCGGGGGAGGCGCTGCTGTTTTGCGGCAGATGCGAATTGCCTAACTTTGACGGCTCGCCCTGGCCTTACCGTTCGTCTCTCAGAAAAACTGCTTATACACTCAGAATCAGGATTTTTTGCCCGATTTTTAGAGCCCAACTTGCATTTGGAGTGGAGTGTCCCTTTAAGAGATGTGCACTTTACAAAGTGAAGATGCTGGACATGCAAAAAGTGATGAGCCTAATATTTATTGAATATTGTTTCCTCGAAAAATAATCATTCCAGTCTTAGCTTGTTTTTGGCTGAATTTTGACCACCCCCTATTTCCTTCCAGCCATTTTTTGTTCTGGGGTCGCACAAAAGACCTATTTTTTTTTCCAGCTCAAAAAGATGGCCCATTTGTTTTTGGGGACAAAAGGAGGGGGCCAATACACGTCGCTTGCAGACGACTCGGTAATGGCCAATTACAAACACCCGCCCTGGGGGCACCGTTGCCAAATTTTTTTGTGCCAATTTAAGAGTGCCTAAACGTTTTGCGAATTATTCCCACATTATTGTCTGGACCTTGGATATTTCATTTTTTGCGGACCAGCCAGATTTTAGTGCCTAAAATTAATATTTATATTGTATTTAAATAATATAACAGCTATACCGTACATAGACATAACATTAATAACATCTGTAGTAGCTATAGAGATACAGAGTGACGCCTGACGCCTCTCCATAATGAATTACTTTTTGTGTGTTCATCTGACATGATGATGATGATGATTATTATTATTATATTAGTTATCTGGGCGAATGCAGACATATTTTGCGAATAACAAGTATTTGGTTCAAAAGGATCCAGACCGATTGAAGTGCGTTGAGCTAGTGAGTGACATTCCCAAGTGAGAATTGACCCAATAGCACCTGAGGTCAATAGTTCAAAGTCTCCGTCATTAGGAAGCAAATAATATACACGTACAGTACACTCCGGATATAACATCCTTGAAGCGTAGGGATCCCCAGTCTGCAAGGTCTGTTATAGCCAAATACACAGGCCATATATGTATAACTATATGGAAGTATGGTGGGACCAGACTCTTGAGTCTGCTATAGCCGAGAATCTGTTATAGCCGAGGCTGTTATATCCGGAGTCAACTGTTGAGCTGTATTTTATGAGTAGCCAGCGCTTTCTTGACAATTATTGTTAAATAAGCAGATGAGTGCTAAAAAGGAACTGTTGGTGTCCTTAACTCACATTAACTATTTCGCTGAAGACAACTAATAGGCCTACAGGATGTTCCAAGTTCGCGGATCACTTTTCTGATCACTAATATTGCCCGAAGTGGTTATTTTTTTTGTCTTGTTGTGCCCCTATAAGCCCTAATCAGTTGACCTATCTATAGCAACTGCTATATTCGACCACCTGGGAGTAATGGGGAAACTGATGAGAGGTACAACAAGCTACAAAAAAAATAACGACTTTGGGCAATATTAGTGATAAGAAAAGTGACCCACGAACTTGGAACACCCTGTATATAGCAGTTTAGCGGGGGAGACGGAGTGGCGCCGCGGTAACGGTAACGGTGTTAAGATCCCGGGTTCGATCCCAGCCCGGGGACACCCCCTTCATCTCGTGCAGAGTTCTGGGGTCGTCTCTGGCTTCGTCTCGGGTGGTATATCCACATACTAAACCACCCGGGGGAGATCACAAAATGACCAAGCACCGTTACCGCACTGCACTTGCACATCCCCTCCTGTCGTCCTGCCCGTGGGACCGGGCGTGTTACAATGTACTGTACAACTCATTAACAAATAAAGGTCTGTGCTGATACCGATAAGGTGAGCACTATACCCAACAATTATTAACAATTATTATAATTAATATGTAGCAGTTTAGCAGCTTAATGATAAAATCGCTCGTGCTGGCCGGAGTTTCTTTAATCTTGCGCCGAAAAAGTTGCTAATTTCAAATTGGATAATAAGCAGCTTAGTGATAAAATAGCTGCTGTTAGCTGAACTAATTTTGAGCCTAACTAGCAGCTACTGACAGTTGTTAAATAAGCGGCTTATAGCGATAAAATTGCTCATGTTGGTTTTCCTTTAATTTCAAATCGGAAAAGCAGCTAATTATTAAATAGATATTTAAATCGCATTTTAGCGCTGCTCCAGGTTTGACTAATTTTGAGCCAAATTAACAGCTAATTATTAGTCAGCTATTAAATACGCAGCTGAGTGATAAAATTGCTCTGGAAATGTAGCTAATTATTAAATAGCTATTGAAAAACGATTTTAGTGATAATCGCTTTTGTTGGGTTTTCTTTAATTTGGCTCCGAATAAGCAGCTAATTTACAATAGCTATTTGAATGGTCAGCTTAATGATAAAATAGCTGCTGTTTTGGCTTGGGTTTATTTTGCGTCGAATAAATAGCTAATAATTGTTAGACAGCTGTTAAATATATAAGCAGCTAAGGTATAAAAATCTCTCTTGTTGGTTTTTCTTTAATTGGAAGTCGAATAAGTAGCTAATTATGAGACAGCTGTTAAATACAAGCAGCTTAGTGATAAAAACTTGCTGTTGGTTAATGACTAATTTCGAGCCTATTATTATTATTATTATTATTATTATTATTATTATTATTATTATTATTATTATTATTATTATTATTATTATTATTATTATTGAGCCAACTATTAAATAAGTAGCTTAGTGATAAAATCGCTCCTGTTAGTTTTTTTCTTTATCTGTGAATTAGAATATAGCTAATCATTAAATAGCTATTGGAAAAGCCATTTAGTAATAAAATCGCTGCAGTTCGTTAGCTAATTTTCTATTTTCCGCTAATTAGTAGATAATTATTTACCGTACTATCATAATAATATTCATCATCATCATTATTATTATACCCCGTGATAGGGCGAAGCCCTTTTAGAAGGGTGGCATACCACCGTCAGTTTTCAATTAGTAGATAATTATCACGCAACTGTTAAATAAGCAGCTTAGTTGGTTTTGCCGAATAAGTTGTTAATTTGAGATATAGTTATATGAATAAGCTGCTTAGTGTTAAAATAGCTGTTGCTCGGCTTTGTGGTTTAATTTTGCGCCGAATTTAATGTCGAGATGACCTGTGTCAGATGTGATGAGATCGTGGCAACCCCGTTTTGTTCCCTCCCTCCCTCCCTCCCTCCCTCTCCCCCTTTTTGCCATTTTGATGAGTGTTGTGGGCAGGTGGAGAGGGGCAGGGGGAGGGAGGATGGGGGGGAAGCATTGACCACGCCCTTTCGCGGTTCCTTTCGTCGCCAAATGTCGGGTGACTGATGACACTTGGTTTGATGGCGCCGCCAACTTCTCTCATCCTTGCTCTTTCAGGTCCTTTATGTCACTCTCCGGGCCCATCGGGGGGGATGGAGGGGGGA
>KZ538169.1:74589-84633 GCA_000934665.2 Catajapyx aquilonaris | reverse complement strand
GGGGGCAAAACGAGGCTATAGACGGGGTTAGGTTGCATTACCCGCGTCTTCCAAAAACAGATCTGGCCAATCAAACAAATTCAGCGTACTATAAAGCCAGCAGAACACTCCCTACT
Source organism: Catajapyx aquilonaris (assembly GCA_000934665.2). NCBI lineage: Eukaryota > Metazoa > Arthropoda > Diplura > Dicellurata > Japygidae > Catajapyx > Catajapyx aquilonaris. Next base: position 84,517 of record KZ538169.1, on the reverse strand, counting down.
TTTCCTTTCTAAAATGGCGCCTCCTCACGTGACCAGAACATCAAAATGGCGACGTCACGTGACAAATCCAAAATGGCGTTTGATCACGTGACTAATTCAAAATGGCGACTTGTAACCTGACCTGTATGGCTCCGTCATGTCACATGAATGTAAAAATGGCATCTTGTGATCTGACTTGTACTTCACAATGGCAACGTCACGTGACAAGAACTTCAACATGGCGTCTTGTCACTTGATAAATTCAAAATGGCACCTTGGGTGATCAATTCAAGATGGCGTCTTGTAACCTGACCTGATATTCAAGATGGCGACTTCACGCAACATTGCATACAAGATGGCGTCTTGCCACGTGAGAAGTTCAATATGATGTCTTGTAATCTGACCTGAAGTTCATAATGGTGTCAGGGAGCATATACTACTAAGAAGCGCAAACTTCTGTCGGCGCCTTTGATGTTAGCGTCTCTCTGGGGCGTTGCCAAAGCTGGCGGCCATTTTGAGGGTGTGGAACGCCCACGAGGTATAAATATGATACAGGCAAAAATAGGGATCGCCATCTTTGATGATTGGGGCGGCCATGGCAAGAAAGTCAAGAACACGCGCGAATCAAAGATGGCATACCCTATTTTTGCCTGTACCCTATTTATACCTCGTTGGCGTTCCACACACTTCAAAATGGCCGCCAGCCTGGGCAACGCCCCAAACAGAGAGACGCAAAAATCGAATGTTTGCGCCTCTTCTTATGTAATATATGCTCCCTGATGGTGTCGTCAAGTTGCATGTCATTCAAAATGGCGCCTTATTGTCGCGTGAGAAATTTAAATTTCCAAGTAGCCTGAACTGAAAGTTACTCAAAATGGCGCTGGCGTGTTGTAACCTGACCCGAAGTTCAAAATGGCGACGTCACGTGACATGGACTTCAAAATGGCGTCCGACCACGTGGTCTGAATCAGCGAAAAAAACCTGGCGGGAAAAATCGAATTGGCGCAAAACCCTGTGGGTATATCTTTTCTTTCTATTATTTTGCCTCCCTCCCTCCCCTCGCCGCCTCTCTACCCTTCCCTCCATCCAGCCCTTCCCTCCCTCCACAGTTGCTCCCTTATCTAGTTTCCGGATGGGCGACGCGGAAACGCGTCATAATTCGACGCCTGGCGTCGCTTCTGACGCCCCCCCTCCCTCCCTACCCTCCCGCCTGAGGGGCCGATTGCAGCGCTAATAGAAAAGATAAGAGAAGCAGGGTTGGGAATAGGCCAACGGTGACAATTGAATTGCTGTTATGTCAAGATGAAACACCCTATGAATCAAGCCTAAACAACTCACTCTTTCGGATGGAGGAGGGGAGCGAAACTGAACCCGTTTTACCCTAGAACCAGTCCAATCAGAGGTTACAATGCGGAAGCGGAAACAGTGTTTATATTAGCTGATAATACGTTTGTCCGGGGTGAGTCATCACAATTCAGCCAGGTAGTACCACTACCTGCCGTATGAGTGGCAGGAGTGTAGCGAGAGCGCCACCTACACGGCAGGTAGTGGTACTATACGTGTGTGTTTTTTAACTGGCGTAACCGAGTGCGCACCCCAGCTGGCAGGGTTGGCATTAACCATATTATATAAGCTATCTATATAGTGGACTAGCAGGAGACCCGTTCTTCGCACGGTGATTGATAAATAAAAGAAATCTGTGCCAATATTGCAGCAGATGAGACACCAAATATCATTTAAAATCTAAATTTCGTGTGCTTAGGCTCAAAAAAGTGCAGTTTTCAGAATTTTCTCTAGATAAGCGGCACGTAAGACGTCAGTGTGCCAAGTTTCAGTACTCTCCATATTATGAAAGTGGGTTATGTAGCCATGACATATAGAAATACCAACACACTTATGCTTTATACAGGGTGTTCCAAGTTCGTGGGTCACTTTTCCTATCACTAATATTGCCCGAAGTGGTTATTTTTTTGTAGCTTGTTGTGCCCCTAATAAATTGCTATATTCTATAGCAACTGCTATTTTCGATCACCTGGGGGTAATGGGGCAAGTGATTAGGGGCACAACAAGCTACAAAAAATACCCACTTCGGGCAATAATAGTGATTGGAAAAGTGACCCATGAACTTGGAACACCCTGTATTAATATGTAAGATGTACGGGAACACAGACTTGCGCTCAATAAGCTATGGGGACGTTTAAAACTCAACTTTTCGAAGCTAGTGTAACCTAACCTAACCTACCCTACCATACCCTAACTAACCTAGGCTGAGCGAAATGGACTTTTGTGAAACCCTGCAAATCGAAATTGTGTCCCCACTATAACGGTAACGTTCTGCTGGTGTGTGAAGATGTGGGGACCCACAATGTCCCCACAGGAGAAATTGTGGGGACAGTAGTCCCCACAGTTACAATAAAAACGCACTTCCGGTCCCACAGCTTATTGAAGACAATTGAACAAAAATAAGCCTGCACTTATTGCCAACGCTACGCTTGGGAGAAACAAACTACGTTTTCGATCTTGCCAAGTAACTATGGAGTAACAATGCAGCTGCGCGAGTGTGGGTGCGCACTCGGTTGCGCTTGTTAAAAAATTATATTTACCTATTCGAGTTTATATGCTGACTCACCGATTAGTAGTACTGCATACTTTTATCAATAGCAGTTTACCAGACTCCGTAACTATTAAATATTAATATATTAGTTAAAATGACGCAAATGTGACCCGGATTTTTTTAAACCTGGTTTTAGAGTTATGTTTCGTTTCCTCTGGCAGATATGTGTAAAATAGTACCTTTTCCTGTTTTTTTCCCCCAGCTTCCTTTATTTCCAAGCCTTATATTTAGTGGTGGTGGGAGTAGGGGGAGGCGGGGCAGGGGGGGGGGGTGGTTGCCGTTCCGGGAAAATCCGGAGCAGCAGCCCGGAAGCGCAGATAAGAGCGGATCCGGTGACGGATGACGGTTTTTTTTAGCTCCTCCCCCCCCCCCTTCCCAGCCCCTCCCACTAAAAACTTTTTGGGCAACGGTCCCACAACTGCAGTGACGTCACTCGTAAATTAATACACCGGGTTTATCACTTCCGGACCGAATTTTCTGCCGATACGGACCGATAAATTAGTATGTAATTAACAAGATGGCCGCCAGTTCCTTTCCCTTGTTTCCGGATATTTTAGTTGTATAATTTTTTTAAGTTTTTAACATTTTTCTAATGAGGGGGTGGGGGGGAGCATTCATTAGCAGGGGGGATCATTAGTGTCAATTAAACGGGTTTTATCAGTTATTGCAAACGAGGCCGTTTCATCAGATTTATTGGGCGTGCATGCCCCACCACTGGCATCACAAATATCAGATGCAGGCAGGGGGATAATATACTGCGGTAGTGTGCTGTTGGCAACACTGAATTATGCGATGGGCAATTGTCAATCTTTGTCTGAATTTTCGGATTGGTAACACTGAACTTTACATGTGGCTACCCTGATTTTTTAACGTCGGCCTATTTCTTCCGCAAGGCTCAACACCGACGCCAGGGGGTGGTCCTTCCCCTAGAAATTTGGCCTCTCTGGGGATCTTTAACGTGCACTCGCGCAATGTCACAATTCTGATCACTGGTCACTCTGGGGATCTTTAACGTGCACTCGCACAATGTCACAATTCTGATCACTGGTCACTCTGATTTTTCGACATGGTCACAAATTTTCAACCTGGTCACCTTGATTTTTTCGACATAGTCACCCTAAATTTTCGTTATGGCGACCCTGATTTTTTTGTCACGTCAACCCCCTGAATTTTCCACACGGAAACCCTGATTTTTCGTCACGGCCATCTTGAATTTTTGAAATTTTCACAAATTTTCAACTTGGTCACCCTGATTTTTCGACATAGAAATTTTCGTCATACCGACCCTAATTTTTTTGTTATGTCAACCCTGAACTTTCGTCTTGGTCACCCAAATTTTTTGACATGGTCACCCTGAACAACTTTCCACACTGAAACCCAGATTTTTCGTCATGGCCACCCTGAATTTTCGACATTGTCACAGATTTTTAACCTGGTCACCCTGATTTTTCATCATGGTCAACTTGAATTTTGGACATGGCGACCCTAAATTTGGGTCATGGTCACCCTGAATTTTGGTCATGGTCACCCTTAATTCGTCATGGTTACATTGTTTCCAGTGATGGCCGTGAGAGGCACGCAAAACAAACAAAATTATTCTGGTGCTGTTGGCTACCCTGGCTGCGACTAATTGAGGGCTAATAACATTTTATAATATTATGAGTAATTAGTCACATTTTAATAGCAAATTATAATTAGTTTCAATTAGCAAGCATCATTTAAACCGATTTGGAAGTGCCCATAAAATGGTTGTAAAGCTCGGAATTTCCTAATGTACGGTTGCATCGACTTCGGTAAAACTTTTCGCCTGGAAAAGAGCCAGAAAAGTTTGTTACCCATTGCTCTCATAGCGAGAGACCCAGCACTTTTACCTACTTTCCTATAGGCTTGCATCTGCTGAAAGGTAGGCGTGTATCCACCTGGAAGAAAAGTTAGGTCATGGGGGCAGGTTGGTACAGCGTGCCCCTACCCCTGCCACATTCGGTCTCCCGATATGAAAGTCTTTCCTTATAATAATTATATTAGGCTAATGTTACTTTTGGGGGGACTCCTCAGGGCTATACCGGCCACGAATTTAGGTAAAAATGGTACAAAGTGGCAGCTATAGTTATGGCAAAGCCACAATAACGTTCGTTGCCCTGCACCATGCAAGACGTACAGTACTGCTGGCGGATAACAACAAGCATTAATCGCCCAGATCGTTTGATGCTCGCTATTAATTAAAATTATCGAAAATGGAAACAATGTTGCCATGAACATGCCAAAAAATCACGGGGGCGGGGGGGGAATATTCCGTACAGTGTCTGGCATGGATACAATAGGACAGTACTAGTGCGGTCACGTAAAAGCCATACACATGACACAAACACTATTGGCTACATTGTTGTGTGTTGATAGCTGTTACTTTTAGCAGCTATCAAAAATATTAGCGGGTAATATTAGCGACTGAATTTGTCAACTTTTGTCATCGTGAACACCCTGTAGCGAGTGCAAACCCGCGAATATAACCATGAAGTACCGACTGATAGCTATTATACGCCCCAATATTTCATTCCATCCGATTAGTTCCTCCCCTTTTGAAGCGTGACTTTGATCTGAAGGGTAGGGGGATGGGGGGGGGGGGAGGGGAAGGACCAAATATCGCTGACACTTGGCGTCACAAGTCGGCAGAAATGACGTGTGGGCAGGTTTCGTCAGCATATTTCGACCTTTGAGATGCAGCAAAGGGAGGTGGGGGGAGAACTTTGATTTGATTTACCACCGAGCTCTAACCCTCCTAGTCCTCCTCCTCCCCACCCACCCTAACCTCCCATCCACCCCGACCGCACACCCCACCTGCTCTAGTTCCCATCAGCCCATTAATCGCCTTTTCCCAAGTCCTTGTCCGCAGTTCCGCTTCGTTTCTAACCCTACACGCTCCACAGACTCATCCGGGTCTGCGAGCACCATCTGGCAACGTGGCATGTACGCCAGCGCCACCCTTAAAGGCTGGCCACTACTCCAGCCAATCGGAGTCGACCGTGACGTCACAGCCGGTCACTTTTTCCATAGCAACGCAACATGGTGGCCTCCATTGGACATGTCCATAATTACACCAACCAATCAGAGATGACGTAACGGCAGATGTTGGCGACGCTCTCCCTCGAGGTTCTCTAGGAAATCCCCCTGCTAAAGCTCACATATAGTGGGGGCGATATATCGATAGAAAAGCGATTTCACTATATCGATACTGCGAGGCTGTTTTCGATATATGAACAGCCCACAACTATTTTCACTATATCGATAATGTATTGTTATTATCGCTATATCAAACACTAAAAAAATGCTATCGATTTATCGAACATCGAAAAGTAGTTTTCACGGCTACGCTTTCACTTCGGGAGACGCCATACTTTTACCTACTTCCAGGGCTAGTATCCGCTGAAAATATCCGTGTATCCGCTGAGGAGAGGCTTGTATCCGCTGAAAATATCTATGTATCCGCTGAGGAGAGGCGTGTATCCGCTGAAAATATCCATGTATCCGCTGAGGAGAGGCTTGTATCCGCTGAAAATATCCGTGTATCCTCTGAGGAGAGGCTTGTATTCGCTGAAGGATAGGTGTTTATCCGCCGGGAAGTGTATATAGGTCAAGGGGTAGGTTGGTACAGCGTACCCCTGCCCCTGCCAAATTCGGTCAGCCGATATGAATGTCCTTCCGTTTTCACCATACTGTTCGACTAGTTTCGATACCGTGTAGCAAACACTACATTTACTACAAAACATCATCGATATATCGTACATCGTAAAGTGATATTTACTGTATATCGACTTGGAAGGCCTTTTCGATATATCTAACATAGTAGAGCCATTTTAATGAATCGATACTGCAACACCATTTTCAGTAACAGATACTTTCGATATATCGAATATCGAAAAACGATTTGCATTAAATCGATACTGCAATACCATTTTCAATAACAGATACTTTCGATATATCGAATATCGAAGAAGGATTTGCATTAAATCGATACTGCAATACCAACAACAACAACAACATCACGACATTTCCCTATGAGGGGTAGTCAGCGATGAAGGGAGATGCAAGCAAGATGCAAGATACTGCAATACCATTTTCAATATATCGACAGATACTTTCGATATATCGAATATCTAAAAACGATTTGCATTAAATCGATACTGCAAGGCTATTTTTGATATCAAACACTAAAATGATGCTTTCAATCTGTCGAATAGCGTAAAGCTATTTTCAATAAATTGATACTGCAATATTGCGATATTTTTGATGTGCCAAATACTAGTCCTAAAATCTATTTTCGATACATCGAGTTGCATTGTCACGTCGATATTTACTTAAATACCGATCAAAACATCGATATCACCAAATTGACCCGGCCCACTTACTAGCTAATGGTGGATCGTGTGAACGACCCGAACTGGACCACACCTTAAAACCGAGCTTATTCGAACCCAATTGTTTCCCACCCCATGATCAATGATATAATTGTTTCAACCATGTGAATAGATCCGTTCCCACAATAGACACTCCCTATCTTGAGCCTTCTTCTCTCTTCCCCTCTGAAAATGGAATATATCAAATGAAGCGAAAGTGTCAATGGGGCAGGGTTGACCTCTTTTGTGTCAAGGGTGACCCCTTCCCTGTGCGATTGGTCGTTGGGACAGCTGCCAAATCAGAGGAGGGGAAGGAAATGGGCGTATCCCAAAGATCCAATCAGGCCCTTTCTCCCCCTCATGAAGACAGCAGAAAAGGTAATTAAGGGAACAGGGAAGAGATAGATGAAGTTTCGGATCACACTTAGATCCGACGCGTCATTCCCTCCATTAAGGGAAGATGGCAACGCATGTACTGTATATAGGACGGCTAGGATCAAATTGGCTAGTGTGTGCCGCTCTCTGTCCACACAGTCCACTATTCGCATCCAATCCTATGATATCGCACTTCCCGACGTCACGTCGTAGCGGGTCGGGAGATGGCTCGTTGGAAAGCTCTCATCGCCAATTGTGAAGCGAAAAATCATCAGAATTTCAATTTTCACCGCCGTTTTAGAGCTACGGGCAAAAAAAAAAACCCGCACCTTCGACCTTGGCCCGCTGGCCGTACCGCCCGAATCTACCGCCAGACGAGCGCCACTATCGCCCCACCCACTCAACCCACCCGGCCACCCGTCCAAGAGTACGTGGACGTGCAGGAGAAAACCATAAATTCATGAATTTCTGCTACTTACTTGCCACTTGCCGTAAAAGCTGCTTTCATAGGTATTGTACCATTCTGCGGATGGCGTCGCTACCTTCTCTCCAGTGCAGTGATACCAATCCCGAACGTGTGCGGGATGCCAAGAGCCAAAGGCACGCAAAGGGGACGAAACCCCACCGCAGAGCGTAGCGATATTATGAAACACTACTAACATACTTGGGAACTACAGAGCTTATACTGGTGGAACTATGCGGACGGGTGTCTGCATAAGGCTGGGGTAGGAGTGTCATGACCCTGACAGTGGCCATATAGGCGAGGGATATGGTAGTACATAGCTATCCCCCTTCCCAAATATTTTTTGACGCCACATGTCACGAACCCTACCCCATCTGGGTGCGATAAATCACACCTTGAGCCATTAATTAGGTTCCAAGTTGGAGGAACGCGATTGGTGGTGCAAGGCTCCCTGCTTTGACCAGTCAAAAAAGAAAAAAAAGTACTTTAAAGGAGAAATGGAGTGTACCAGGAGCAGGCAGGTACAGTACCAAGCGAGAGAGACCATTGATTTTTATGCAGTCAAGGTTTTCCACCCCTCTCTCCTAGAGTCGACTTCACCCAAGTAACTATTCCGGGCCTTGCAACTTCATAGAACTTTTCCAAAAAAAGTTTTGAAAAATAATCACATTTTGAGAAAAAGTGGGCGTTGTTGATCACGTGACACGCTGGACCTAGCTAGTCACATGGTCAGGCGCTATTTTTAACGTTCTCTATTATTACCAGAGGCTAAGTTCGTCCATTTCATACCAATTTGATGCCCCAACCCTGGACGATTGCAACAGCATATTTTTAATCTGAATAGTTTTGAGTATCGATAAATCAGCGCATTGTTATCGGCTTCAGATCTTCCCCTTTCCTTCAACCAAGTTCATCCGTTGATTTGAACTGCCATCGGGGATGGATCGATCCCTGATTGGACACGATTTCCAACAAAGGCCTTTGGCTAACAAGATATTTATGGAGGTTTTAGGCCTGACTCAGCCAGATGGGGGTCGGTATTTTGGGATGGCAACAATGCAAGTTGTATTATTACTCAACAATAGATGGGGGGGAGGTCACATCATGGCAGAGCCACGATAACGTTCGTTGGTATGCTGCGCACACAACCCACTGACGCTTGTAAGCAATTACAATGAGGCTAACACGGCATACCGTGCCTGGCAGGACCAGACAATACTGGTGCGGACGAGCCACGATAACGTTCGTTGGCCTGCGTATACACACCCCATCTTGTTGACGCTTGTAGGCGATTATCAGGCTAATGCGACATACCATGCCTGGCAGGGCCAGACAATACCGGTGCGGCAGAGCCACGTTAACGTTCGTCGGCCTACGTATATACAACCCACAAAGAGCACCCCATCTTGTTGACGCTTGTAAGCGGGCTAACACGACATACCGTGCCTGGTAGGGCCAGACGTACAGTACTGGTGCGGTCACCCAACAGCCACACAGATGACACCAACACAATGGTTCATGGGGTCGCCTAAGGAGCGCAAAAATTACGTCTTTCCTTCCCTAGTGTCCATGTAAGTGAGGGCTTGGTGCTACGTGGGCATGTAGTTTCATTTACCTTGTTGCAGACGTGACCAGACCTGTAAGAAAAATACCCGTGGCAACCCTGGATTGGTCACCGTACCTAAAACCTGTTTTAAGAAAGAAGACTGGGATTGAAGTGAAAGAAAAGACGATTGTTGTACATTTCCATTTTTCCGCTGAGCTTTCCATGATATATTTTTCCCAGCTACAGGCATTTTGTGACCTCCTTTACAGAGAACACGGTGAAGAAGGATGCGCATGCGCAGTGACCTCACATGGGTGAAAAGGTCGGGGTCAGGTCAAAATCGTGGGAGTGGGGGGGACACTACGGAAGGAAAACGAAAAACATATTTTTTGTATTTCGCTTTTTATTTTGTAAGTTTCTCATTTAAACGCTTCAACTATTAACCCCAACCTTTTTCGGGAGGTCAGAGGTCACTACGCATGCGCAGACACAAGCTGCAGTTTTTCATAACAGTTATTGCTTCCTTATTGCAACAGCTGCCATTGGAAGGGGGGGGGGGC
>KZ538169.1:33107-71721 GCA_000934665.2 Catajapyx aquilonaris | reverse complement strand
GGGGGGGGGGTTAAACGTCTTTTTTTAAAGTTTTTTTTTGGGGGGGGGGATTTCTTTTTTTAAATATTTCGCTTATGTACTGTGGTGTGTTTTTCTCGTATATCTCACACGGCGGAGGTGCAAATGGCAACATCTAAAGTTAGACACCATTAGACAAGTGACGATTACAACAGACAACACTGAACTCCCTTTTGGTGGTGTTTTTAAAAACATACGTGTTTATTTTTCTTTTTTTTGGATGGGTATTTTCTCTCATTAGGGTCAGAGCGGGGGTCAAGGTCAGGTCATTTGTTTGGAAAATGGTACAGGACAAGGATAGGAGCGGGGGGGAGACGAATTCTAAAATCAAAAAATAAATAGGGGGATAGACCGAAAGCTCGATTCGTGTATATAGCAACCGGCAGGCATCAACAAGAAGTATTAGTTATTAGTTAACAGGAGGCTTTCGATTTTATTAGTTTATTTTAAAGCTTTTCCGTCATTCCGCGCGCAGATTCGGCTGCCATGCGCAAAAACGGGCTGCGCAGACCATCACACGCCAACCGCGCATGCGCAGTTTTCTTTTCCCTATCCAAATCCAACGTACAAATCCGCCCAATAAAAATTTTTGGCGTCGCGCCCCATCTGTCGTTGCTCCATACAAATTCTGTCGCCTCAAGGCGGGGAAATACACTTAATATATTCTCTTCATCAAATCTTTGCAGTGTTTTATTGCTGACAAAAGCAGGTTTTAGAACCCGCTTTATAATCTACGAAACAACGACTTCGACTCTACGTGGCATTTTTTTTTAAAGTCAAGACTTACGACGCGCTATTCCTAAGTTCCTGTATTTTTCTCTCATTTTTTTTAAAGTTTAAAACTACCCCTCGGCTTGTAAACTATGCTCAGTCTCTCAAAGTCTTGCGATTCGCACACTCTCACGCATGTATGTACACACTACCGTCGGTTTGCGACAAACGTGAGGTCAACACTATTTGACCCCCCGACCTCCGGACCTTTTTTTTTAAATTAAAAAAAAAGAGTTTTTGGGGAAAGAACATTTTGTCAGGACAATATGTGTTTTATGTATTATATTTTCTCCCCCCGGAGATATATTTACAGCGAAACCCCGGTTATTACGACATAACTTTGGGACGGTGATTTGCGGAAGAACGGTTTCCATTTCGTTTGAGAACACGTCGCTAAGAACAAACCTAACTAACAATAGAGGAAGATTAAAACCTGCCTGTTTATTGCTAAAGTTTATTTTTTTTTAAACAATTATTAAATAAAAAACGCGAAAAAAACTGAGATCATAAGTGTAGCGAGTTTCGGACGCAGCCTCTTAAGGAGAATCTACTGTAAGGCCTCTCCCTATTGGCCGCAGTTGGGGCCACATCCGAATTCAGCCGTCAAGATACGTTGTTTATCCAAATAACGGCAGTGCTTGTTTATTTAAAAAAATAAAACGCCACACATAACGCAAAAACGGGGTTTTCGCTGCCTAAAAAAAAATCGGATCAAACTCAAAAAACTGACTGTAGAAAACCCGATCCCTACATTTTCATAGAATTACGATCTAAGTTCAGAGTTGTTTTTTTTTTCGCAAAGGAGTCCTTTTTTTTAAAATCCTCTAAAAGGGGGTTTATTAAATGCTTCTGTAGCATCTCAAAGTTACACAGGCTACATTGCATATCAGTGATCAACAACGGACAAGTGACAACAAAGTTATTATTATTATTAATATTATTATTACATTATTATTATTATTATTAATTATTATTTAATCACCATCGTCACGCACCATCACCATCATTCCCATTTTTTCGCGGATAAATGCACGTTTAAGGATACGCACAAATTACAAATACTGAGTGCCGCCAAAGGCCTATCGTTCAAAAAAGAGTCCCGCGATACGCTCTTTTTCAAAATATTTTTTCTTCTTCTTCCTCTTCTTCACATTGTTTAATTGTTGGATTTTTAAATTCTTTAAATTATACCCTTTGAATGGAGAGGGAATGGGAGGGGCTTAAAAGAGAGGAGGGCGGGGCATAAGGTGGGGTGGGGGAAAGTAGGTTTTTTTTTTTTTTGAGATGCATAAGAACGAGAAACTAATACTCTGACCTACAACTTTGCTGCCGCTACTCCCTGAATTGTATACAAAAATCGTCATCGTCATCATCATTTATTATTATTATTATTAATATTATTATTATTATATTATTATTTATTTGTTCATAAAATTATTGCTGAGTTGATGCCTGGAGAGGTGGAAATCAACAACTGGGGAGGGTTTTTTTTTTTTTAAAGGGAGCGGGGAGGACCTTATATATTTTTTTAAAAACTAACTTGGAGGACTGGTTTTACAATCGCGGTTTATTTGCTTAAAAACTGGCGAGGTCTGCATCCACGGGCAGTTTTAAAACAAAAACAAAAAAAAAATCAATTTAAAAAAAAAACAACAATCGGGGGAGTTTACTAACTCTTTGAGATTCAAGACGCTGCTGCAGTTGAACTATTTTAAAAACCGGTTCTAATCCGGGAGGGGTTTTTACTGGCGATCCAATATGGCGGCCTGCAGCAGCGCCTCTTTCGGTGGTTCATGGAGAGTATTTTTATGCCCATTTTTGCCAGCTGGAAAAACTCGGAAGACGGCTTGATTAAGGACAAGGGAGGGTTGGAAGAGGGGAGGTATGGGGGTAGTATGTAATAAATAATTTTAGGAACAAGGGGGGGGGGGGAAGGTCGGCACCTTTTGGGGGAGGGTCAAAGGTCAAGGACACGAACACGATAAAACAAATAAACGCGCGCCACGCACCGACTCGCTTCACCGTTCAGACGGGGGTGTGGGTGGGGTTGAGAAGGATGGGGGACAACAACAACAGCCAACAATGTATTCTTTTTTATCATTTTTTGTATGTGTTGTCGAGGTCTACGAACCACTACGAATCAAGGTTCCTTCAACGCCAAAAGTTTTTCATTTTTTTTTTAAATTTTTGGAACGAAGAGGGAGGGGGCCAATTGCCCGCCATCTTGGATCCTGACGTCACTAGAGGTGGGCGGGGCATGCGGTGTTGCATAGTTGCCGCTTTCTCTATATTTTTTTTTGTGTGTGTAAAATATTATATAAAGAAACTTAAAATGGGGGGATGCATCGACAGATCGTTGTGCTGGTAGTTTTTTGCTCCGGATTTCATCACATAATTCAAATCCGAAGCAATGGACTGAAACAGGGTTGTGACGTCACGGACTCAAAATGGCTGTCCCGTTTGGTGAAAAGAAACCTTGCGGCCGGAGAACAAACTCCAGCCGGATAAAACAACTACGTTCAAACTACATGGCTAATATGACTGCCCAACTACCTACCAAACTATGAGTCTAAGACTCTACTACTACGTCTATAACAGAGGTTCGTCCGTAGATCGGCATTAGGGAGGATAGGATCGGAACAAAAAAAATAATCAAAATAATGACGAAAAAAAAGTGCCATAACTACGACGATCCTCTAGACTATGTACAAATGCATCATTTAGAACGTAAAATGTACATTCACACCTTGGAGTAGCGTCAGATTTTTTTCATTCAAAAAATCCAGTTTTTTTTCTTTCTTCTTCTTTTAAAACCATGAGGGCGATCCAGCCCGCAGAAAATATAATAATTTATAACAAAGGCTAACTAATAAGTATTATTTCTACCAGTTTTAAATTTATAATAAAAAAAAAAATCGTAGGATTTCAGGAGGGGTTTTCAATACTGCATCATGGCTCGTTCCCCGGACCCGCCATCTTGGAGAGAAAAAAAAAATTGTCGCCCCGCCATCTGTTGGCAGGACTCTCAACAAGTTGAGTCCTCCCTCAATAACACATGCACAAGAGGGGTCTCGGGGGGGAGGTTATTTTAAAAACAATTGGGAAGGTTTATGGGAGGACATTGTTGGATATAGTGACGGGAGGAGGGGGCGGGGGAGGATAAATATGTTAATATATGGAGTTTATTAATTTTTTTGAAATTTTAATCCGGATGGGGACAAGCTGCCTTCAGCCGCCATCTTTTCCCCTTCCGTTTCATAACCAGCTGCTCGCAAATATTTTTTGCATGATTATATTTTTTTTTGCACACTGCCATTGTTATTTATCTGGATCTTAATTCTTTTTTTTTCTCCCGTTGTAGCTCCGTATTGTTGCTTTTTATCCATCAAAAGTGGCCAAACAGCTGGCGAGCTCAGGAGAAAAAGCCTGTCGAGAAATGGTAATGGTCAGCCATGAGTCGGTCAAACCTCGGTCTGACGTCACATGCACTAGTGACGCTCTGACGTCAGATCAAGGTTCAAGAATGACAGGCATGCAGTTATAGTTACATACCAACAAAAAAAAAAAAATCTAGCCAATCACAAACTACCTTACTTGTCATTGGAGGATATTTTACTCTGGCTACACCGCAAAGTGCCACAAAGCATTATGGTTTAATGGTTTTTTTGGTTTCTAAAAAGCATAAAAACCCTTAAAGGGGCATTACAAAGGTATTAAAATAGATTGATGCTTCATGGGAGCCTCACTAGTAATGCTCTTGTAATGTTTTTTTTTGCTGCTGAACAGCAACATAAACCTTAAAAGAGCATTAAAAATTGATGCTCCATGGGAGACTCAGTAGTGATGCTCTTGGTTTGCGGATTACAGTATAGGAAAACCATTTTCGTCCAAATTTCGTCCGAAATCTCGTCCAAAAATTATATTACATTTTAGGTCCCATAAATGTCGTCAGCCTGGTTAAAGTCCCCACCACACGTCACAGATGGCATTGCACGTTAGTAGTACTTTAAAAGAGCCCGAATCTGTTCTTACTATAAAAACTTTAGGCGTTTGATGAATTATTAGTGTGCCAATTTTTAGCCTCATACATAGTCTGGAAGTGGGCTAGATAGCCCGACATACATACAATCAATCACAAAAGGTTTGGGTCAAATTTTCCCATCATTTTCGTGCGAAACTTTTCGTGGCAGATAAATGGTGAGTTTTCATTTTATACATATGTAGACACATTTGGACGAAAATGGTTCGGCTTGAAACTCCTACAACAATTAACATCCCATAGAAGACTAACCTTGCACTCCCGCCGGCCATAAGCCTCAGTGGTAACCATTTGTGAACGCCGCGGGTATGAGCGGACCCTGAAACACAATTGGGAAAAAAACTCAGTACTTGAGAACTGTACTCATTAGTGCTTGTATGTGCTGGAAAATGAATGGCTAGGCACGTTTTAGCCTCCCAGCATCCCATGTGGACCACCCCTTTTCCTGATTATGAGCACAAAAGAAGCGACCCTCCTGATTTATCGTCGCTTTGAAAACGCCAGATAAGGAGTCTGGCGACATTTGTTGCGGACAACCTCATTTATAGCCTCCCCTACCACACTTTCTTCGTCTTCTTCTTCTACCCCAGAGCGAATCGCGATATTTAAATCAAAGACCCATTGTTGCTTTAATTGTGAGGCTGTACAAGGACGGGTAATTAATTGCTCCGGGGTTGCATACAGAGAGAGGGTACGTAGCAGAGATTCGCCAGTGTCTGAATTCGGGTGAACAATGGATATTATGTCCGTTTTCCCCGGCTCTCAAAAGCTGTCTTGTTACCTCCCGTACCCTCTGCTTCGTTCCCTGTATCATGACACGACCGTTCCTTGTGATACAAAACAGGTCCGATCCCTGTGTTACGAAATGGTTCGTTCCCTATGTTACAAAGTAGTCCGTTCCCTATGATACAAAATGGTTCGTTCCCTTACCACATTCCTGTCAGGACCCAACCCCTTGAAACTCATTCTCCAGCCTTGAGGCCCATTCACATTGGCTGTCGACGGTCTTGTCTACGGTCGCGTTGCCGCGCCGACCAATCAGAGCAGACCCTCGGGTCCTCTCTGATTGGTCGGTGCGTCAACGCGACCGTAGACAAGACCATCCGCCCCGTGCCCTTAGCTGCTCCCTCCCTACCGAAGGGAGTTGCCGCTTTGGCGCTGGTGTAGTCTCCACCAGAACCTGAGCGACGGTGGCGGGTACTGAAGCCTCCCCAAAAGAAGACGTGTGAGTGAGAGACTTACCGTAATGGTGGGGAAGCCCGAGGGTTGTGGGCTGGCGGCTTGCACGTAGCCCACGCTGTCGGTGCTGCTGGAGTAGAGGTCCAGAGGTCCAGGGGAGTTGGCTGCGGGGAAGCCCCGGTTGTTGGCCGGAGAGGGCGGTGGGCCAAAGCCTTGCGGATAATTGTTGATCACTGCAATGGGACAGCAGCCAGGCCGCTTCATGTAAAAGACGTCCTCTCCGCAGCAACCACCTTCAGTATACAACGACACAATGTGGAGGGTGGGAGGGAGGGACCAAAAAAAGAAAGAGAAAATACTCTTGGGGACACGGTTCTCTTTTTGGTCCAAACGTCTTTCTACAACACCTGCGCCTGCCCTAATATGCTACGATGCCGGATAGGCCTGTTCGATACTACCGATACGTAAAGATCATCCAATATCGAACAGGCTCACCGGGAAGGAATTCTACTCAACCAATCAGCATGCAGTCTAAACAAGCCATTTAGATCGGGATTCAGAGAGGCTGTCTTCATTTTTGTAAACCAACAGTTTAAGGTAACAAAGTTTAAACGGCGTGTAGTTACACAGCATCTCTGAATCCCGTCTCGCAAACTACCTCGCAACATTCGAAACTCCCCCTAGCAATAGGAAGAGAGTCGCCAACTTCTGACGTCACGTCGTCTCTGATTGGCTGGAGTAATTGCGTGCCCTATGGAGGACGCCATCTTGCGTTGCTACGGAAACAGTGGCCGGCTCTGATGTCACTGTCGACTCCGATTGGGTGTAGTAGTCCAGCCAATCGGAGTCGACCGTGACGTCAGAGCCGGCAACTGTTTCCGTAGCAACGCAAGATGGCGTCCTCCATGGAACACGCAATTACTCCAGCCAATCAGAGACGACGTTACGTCAGAAGTAGACGACTCTCTTCCTCGAGGGTCTCTAGCCTAACAACAATGGGGCATGTATATATCGCTTCCCGTTCCCTTGATGTCCTGCCTGGCGGTTGTGGTCACAAGCTCGCGAGAATGTGTTGCTGCGAGAGCGGGAAGTCAATTCTCGCCCACGCTAATGCAAATTCGCTGGTTTTCGCTTTTAGCATTTCTCGCAATTCTTGCAGAGTCGCATCCCATTCGCTCGAAC
This sequence comes from Catajapyx aquilonaris, assembly GCA_000934665.2. NCBI lineage: Eukaryota > Metazoa > Arthropoda > Diplura > Dicellurata > Japygidae > Catajapyx > Catajapyx aquilonaris. The sequence continues at coordinate 64,532 of KZ538169.1, read as the reverse complement.
CAATAGCTCGAGTTCGTGAACACATCTTTTAAAGGCGACTGAACAAGCTGGTAAGAACTATACGAGCGAATTCGAGACTCTTTAGCGTGAACGAAAGGTCTGTGGGGTTCGAGAATGGCCTTATCGCTCACGCTTTCGCTACGACCGATTCTCGCGAGCTTGGAAGCACACCATCAGTCAGGGTAGGCAACTTGACCCGTGTTAATCTCACGAGAATCCGTGTTTTCGAGCGACATTTAAGCGTGAGCGAGAATTTGCTTGTGCAGCGTGGTGAGATTTCCACCGATACGGCACACATGAACAGAGAGCTGAACAACCCGGAGTTCAAAGCGTGTGAGTAGAAATAAAAGAAAGTGACGGATTGTTGACTCCAGCAACCAATCTCGACAATTGCGCGAAACAAAAGAGGGGGAGACAAAGACCTTTTCTATCTATTATCCGGGGAGCACAATTAGTGAACCCGCGAGATTTCCGAGTTTTGCAACTTTCCGATTGGTTGGCCGCCTTTCCCCGGAGGTTCCTCTGATTGGCTCAATTAAGAACCGGCTCTGCATTAAGCGTTAACGACTCTCATCCGCTGCTAACAGCCATTGAGGAGAAGGGTGGGGAGGGAGGGGGTGCACCCCTCACGTTGCCGGATTCATCTCACAGGGGGGGAGGGGGGGTTAGGAGAAGAATCGGTGCCAAATTAGACCCGACCTAAAGTTCCCAAAATTCATCAACGTCTAGGGGCCGACTTGCTATCATCAGTGGACGATGGTATCGACTGCCCCTGACAGCTGATCTACTCCACTAGGCACGCCTGCTGCTCACGTGAGGCACTAAGCTGGCTATTTAATCAGTTTAAGCGGCTATGACAAGTTTAACAGCTTTTGGACAAATTTCCTCTCATACTAATATCAACAGCTAATCACAACCACTAATGTAACTGCTTAAAATAAGTAGCTTAGTGCCGAAATAGCTAATACACCTTGTATTTCTCAATCCTATCTAGAGAGGCTCTAGAAAGAGAGCCGCCAACCTCTTACGTCACACCGCCTCTGATTGGCTGTATCCAATCGGAGTCGACCGTGACGTCAGAGCCGGCCACTTTTCCATTGCAAAGCAAGATGGCAACTCCATAGGACACGCAAACAGTCCATAACTACTCTAGCCACCGACGGCACGTCACAAGTTGGCGACTCTCTCACTCGAGGCTCTCTGGTCCTATCACGAGTGAATGGCCCATACGTTCAATGCGCGTCAACCCAGCACAGGGAGTAGGCAGCTCGGTAAAAAAAAACAACCCAAGACAGGACCCATAGGGAGATTGGAATTGGATCTATCCAATCAGAAGATTCCATGGTTTCAATCCGACCTCGTTTACATGCGAGCGATTTGATCAGCGATGTTGCAGCGATGAGATCCAATTGTCTGGGGGTGAAAACATATTGTTACTTTCGCTCAATGCAACATCGCCGATCAAATCGCTCGCATGTAGACACAGCTTTATGAGCGATAGGTGTGTTCACAAGCTCGCGAGCAACAACTCGCCACGCTTTTGGTCGCTGCCAAAAAGCGTGGCCTGAAGTCGCTTCCTGCCGCCACCTTAAAGGCGCGTTCACATGCTCGCAAGAATCCGTAGTAGCGAGAGCGAGAAGCCAATTCTCTCCCACGCTAAAATGTCACGAACTCGCTTCCCAAGCTGGCGAGAAACTAACTTAGCGAACGCGTGAGCTTGAAGAGATGGCAATTCTCGCACCCCTCGTCCGTCGGTCTCTCGCCCACGCTAGAACGTCGGGAACTCGCTTCTCGCGAGCGTGTGAGTACACCTTTACGCTCGCGAGAAGCGGACTTAGAAAACCGTGTGAATACACCTTCAAGATGAATTCCCAAGCTCGCGAGCGAAAGCGTGAGCGAGAAGCCAATTCTCGCTCGAGCATGTGATCCCCTATCCAGCCCCGTTCGCTGTGACCCAAACCGTGTCCCGAGTAGAAAGGGTTATTTGCTACATGCCATCCAAAAGCAGGATTGGTACAGGGTGTGCCAACATGTTAGTACGGAAGGAGTGCTTACCCGACAGCGCCTGCGTCAGAAGCGGCGTGTTGTTGTTGGGAGTGAGCTGTCCATTCGGGAGGTCCACTGGGAAGGAAAGGAGGACTACTTGAGTGAGGGGCTTGTCCTCATGGCCACACATACACCCAGATCAACATTAGTTAGAGCAGGTTCGGACAAGGATGGGACAGGTTCGCCAAAAACCAAATAGCAAAAGCCACGAGGTCAATGCATGAACTTGCGATGATTATGCGAGTAAGTGACACTTCCATTCGGCATCGGCTGTCGATAGTATCTCTGGGGAGTTCTAGCTGCGGGTAAAAGTGGGCGTGAACCTGATTAAGCCACGAGTTGAGCCTCGGTCGCACAACCAGACTGGCGTCTGGTCGTGCGACCGAGGCTCAAATCGTCAGAGCGTAAACAGGCAATTAGAACGGATATCTACCCGCTCCAGTCCGCCTGCATGCTAGCGACAAGACAGCCAAAATGCGATTAGTGATTGGAGTTAGCAACACAAACTATCGAGACTAGACTCGCCTGGAGCTGAAACCAAGTGGAAATGGCACTTACAAATTTTGTCGCGAAATGTACCGAAAATGGCGGGCAAATTGTGGCGTCTGCTCCCTTACAGGCGTGTTCACAAGCTCGCGAAAAGTCATTCTCGCAATTTTTAGCGTGACTGCGTGACCGAGAATTGGCTTCTCGCTCAACGTAAGCGTGTTGATTGGTCGCACCCCTCTCAACACCCTCTTCTTTTGCATGCGCTTAACGAGTCTCCGCATCCCCGGATGTGGCGCACTGTACCAAATCGTATTCGGACGTACATCAATATTCCCATTCAGCCCCCTTCCGAAGATTCGCCCACCAACCGCCCGAATGCGATTTGGAATAAAACATTTTGCAACAACGCGCACTCGGGCAGTTGGTGGGCGAATCTGCGAAAGGGGGTTCGGAACAGTTCATAAGTCGTTCGCCCGAATACGATTTGGTAGTGCCCGACTGCAGCGCCAAACCTTGGGTGACAGGACTTGTTAAGAGCACGAATGTCCCCATAAGGCCAGGGTGGGAATTAGGTGGTCGCAATGAGCCATTATTTTTTTTAGAGCGTGAGCAAGAAGTAAATTCTCGTGAACTTGTGAACAGACCTTGATCGAGTGGGTGTTTTAAGTGTACGGTTTCGTCGGAAGAGGGTTTGTTGGTGCGGAGCGGAGCAAGAGGGGCGTTTCGGGTAAAGATAAGGTGCTCACGCTGTCCTCCCTGCGTCCGGCTCTGCGCTGCGTATGCGGCGGCCACGGAGTCGCGATGCATTGGCGAGGAGTTGACACCGGGGTTCTGCTCGTTGCGAGACGACGACGGCGCCACCGACACCTGCGCCACAGCCGCCGCCGCCGCCGCAGCTGCCGCTGCGGCCGAGGCGTAGTCGTAGTAGGTGGCCGCGGCCGCTGCGGCAGCCGCCGGATTGCCGCCCCGTTCCGCCGGATTGGCCGCGGCGGCCGCAGCAGCAGCCGCAGACGCCGCTGCCGCCGCCGACGGAGCCGGGAAGTAGCCGTAACCCGGGAACCCTGCGGCACACACCCAGCGTGTTTTTGTCTCGCATTTCGTTCAAAGCATCAAAAAACACAGTCAAAAAAACACAAACAAATGGGGCACAAGACACCTGCAAAGCCCGCCATTGCTCGACCCGGAGAGATGCCATTCTAGCCATCCGCATAGGTCCATCGATAGTATCGTTTGAATAAAATCAGCCTCCCAGCAACTCCTCTGATACGGGAGGGTACTTAGAGTCTCCGCAAGCAGAATTGGGCATTCAGTGGGTTGCCAGGCGCACTAGCGGCCGAATATGCGGACGGGGACATAGGGTTCTGACGGTTTGGGTTTGGCTGGTTCAGAAGGCGTCCCGAGTGCGTCTGGCAACCGGCCCCAGTGAGCTACGCCAGCGCCAAATCCGGGCTGGCGGAGACTCTAAGTACACTGTCACCATAAGGCTAGGGTGGGAGTTACAGGGGACTGAATCAACATTTCCGTACCAATATGCTTATAAGTATCGATAGTATCCGTGTTATCCGAACAGGTATCGACTCCACTACTGGCATGCGTTTCCTCGTCGAGCAATGGAAGGGCCTTCCATGACCGCATTAGTCAAGCAAAAATCATGCGACTATCAAATGGCGGTTAGCTAGACTATAGCTATAGCGTATAGTATTAGAACCTAGGAGGGCCCTAGAGGCCTACTGAGAGGCTATCCCCCTCCTAAGCCAAGATGGCGTCGAGCTAGTGCCAAAGACGCCATCTATGGTGAACTGCGTCTCTTGCTTTTTCCTAAGTAAAAACACCACAATAAAGAAACAAACAAGTAAACACAGACGAACACACGCTGGATATCTAAGAAAAACGATCCAATCAATCTAGTCCTATCGGCAAATGATTAAATTAGCAATCCTGCATTGTTGCGATTAAGAGAGTTCTTTGAATTATTAGATCCAAAATGGGCTGCCATCACACACCATTCCAACTATAGGAGGATTAGAAAATAGTTTCCTAAAGCTCTAAGTAGTAGTTTTTCCTCCGCTCCGGCCACACAAACGCCTGCCCCCTCCCCATATTTTTGCGGTAAATTTTCAAAAGGGTCAAAAGGTGAGGTCAAAGGTCAAAGGTCATTTTTTAACTATTTGAAATCCCCAGGAACGAGACATGGCGGCAGAAATTTCACGAAAAAATTTAAGGGTCAAAAAGTGCACCCAATTTCCAGCTAAGGTCACCACACCCTTTTTCTCCCCGGAGCAGCAAAACAGGGTCATCCCAGGTCACACTTTAAGATGGTGTGTGACAGGGCACCAGGCCAGGTCTAGACTGATTGGAAGCAGTCAATGCTTGCTTTTTTTGGGTTTTCAATAAAAAGTAAACACTAACTACGCGTGAGGTAGTCCTGAAAGTGACTGTCACACCATGACCTCACGACCCTTTTGCATGACCGGGGCGGGGCGCGGGCGGGGGGTCAAAAGGTCAGGTCAAGGGGGGTATGGTGGTGGTATGGCGGGAGCGTCCGAGTTAGTAATGGGCTCGATAATATCTAAAATAGACCTTATTCCATCTGGTCTAGTCTAAAGCCTAATGCTCTAGCGCCAACTGGGGATTGGTCAAAAAAATTAAGGATGACGCATCGCGCCAATCAAAAAAATTTATAAAAAAAAACTTCTACTGTCTCTCAACAATGGGCGTCCAATAAAAAAACCAAAACAATAGGTAAATAGTAAAAAACGTAAAATGAATCGTCCACACTACCACTTGGTGTCGGGTGGGGCTTCCGGTCGAGACGCACAAGCAGCTTCAGGAGCGTCTCGCTTGGCGGCGCCATTAGTTCCACCGCCCGCCATTTTGGGGACTCGCTTCTCACTATATCTATTGTATTCTCATAGGGTGGTGGTATGGGGGTGTATCCGGATATTAATCTACTTTCTGGACCTAAAACTACTATTAGTTGGGTAATATTAACTAGTCGTGGAGAGCCGGGATAGGGAGTTTTTCACAGTCCTAGATTCACACGAGTTAGTTCAAGCTGGAAAGTTGGCACTATTAATAGTTTTTTTTGGCAAAAGGGGAACAATGTTTAAAAACAAACAAAATCTCGTTTCTGAGATCACACCCCCTCCCTAGGGTTGTTAATACTTCACATTGGTTAGCGGGAAGGATATTTCCAACACTGGTCCAGTTTATGTTTCCACCTAATTCTAAGCGTTAAAAAAATGGCCGCACTTTGTCCGTTGTCCACACCCACCCCAATATTTTTATATAAACATTAAAAGCGTCGATATTTTTTTTAAAAGCACAACAACAATGAGCGCGTTTTTTAACAGTTGGGAGGGGGAGGGGCGGAGATACCGTGATATATACATGTTTCTGACACTGTACAAAAATGGCGGCGACGTCGCGTCGATGAGTCTCGGTCTCTCTCGCTCGCTCGCTTTCGCTTCCAAGTCGCTCTTCTCCGAGGGGGCCCCTTTACAGCAATATAAAGTCTAGGACGGAAGCGCTTTTGTTAGCGCTCTTCTCTAACAGTAAGCATACAATTTGATGAAAAAAGACATAGGGGGGGTATTGTTTGGTTGTACAGAGGGACTCATACAAAATATTCCATGGCGGTGTTTTTTTGTAGGGAAAGCGGTGAACATAAAAAAAAAATTTGGCCATGCGATTGTGTCGGGGCGGGATTTGATCGCCCTTCCCGGGTCGCCCCCGCATACATAGGAACCGTGGAGCAGACGCCGAGCTCCTAATACTGTGTAAAAAAAACGGCCGGACGGAAACGCGGCCATCTTGGCGCTCACCGCCTCGAAAGTTTGACACCAAATTTCCGACCATCCACGATCCATCTGGTTCTAAGTTCGGTACCAACAGAAAGGCCCATAGTGAGCATATCCGTTAGTGTAAAAATTAAGCCCAAAGAAATTTAAGAACATGTGAACTAGCGCATTAAAAAAACTGAGCGCCACAATCTTGGACTGGCCGCCATTTCCGTCCGATTTCCTGAGTGCGCTTTTTGGACCCCGGGTAAGGGGGGATTTTTTTTTTGCACAATAGAGGTCACCAATGACCTTAAATTTGCCCTCTGCCGCCGCATCACAAGTTCATGGCAAAATGGTGGACCGGGAGAGGGATGAGGAGGTGCGGAGTAGGGGCGGAGGAGCACATGGGCGGCACCTGGGCAGCCAAGTTACCTGCGGGGTATGGCAGCCCGAAGCCTGGGTAGCCCGAGTAGCTTCTGCCTGCTGCGTATGCTGCGTACGCCGCTGCTGGGAAACCTAACACACGTATCGGAAGAGAAAAACAGCGTAAGTCCATACTCAACAATATAAAAGGTGAAGATACCTACCGTCCGGTAGTGCTCCCAGGGACCACATAAAGTCTGTAAATCCGGAAGAGAGAAAAAACACAGCGTAAGAACGGTTTTCCACCCTACTAGAAAATAAAACCAACCAAAAATTTAACCCTTAAAGTGAAAATCTTTTGAAAAAAAATTGAATGTCCTATGTAAGCACTTGAAGGGTTAATCACATCCCAAAAATAGTGCTAGTAAAAAAATTAGGTGGGGTGGGGATCAGGAAAACTAGAGCTAAAACTATGTGGCTATGACGACTACTACTACTACTACTAGCTAACTAACTAACCAGCTACTTTTTACTACGTCATAAAGACAACAAGCGGAGTGCGGTCCAAACAGTGTTTATTCTATAACCAATGTCTTGTTACAGGGATCCAAAAAACTTTTTTTCTGCATAGTAACTACAGTACTCAGTCCAAAAAAAATTGTAGATATAGACGTATAATAGTTTGAGATTAGTTACGACTAGGAGGTTACAACAGTTGGAAGATCTACGAGGAATAAATAGTAAAACACCACCGTAGTGATATGCTTTTTTTTTGGATGTATTTTCAAGATACCCCAGTCCGTTATGGGTTGTTGTTTTTTTTATCGAAGAAGACAAAAATATTCTGGAACTAGTACGTGTAGAAAAGTATCAAAAACTATACTGTAACTATCACTATGTAAGTTAACAAAGAACACAACTCAAGCGAAATGACTATTTTCTAGGAAGACTCAATTTGCATAGATCCTTTTCCTTACATAATCCAAAATACTATGTCTTTAGGACCAAAAACCAAACTGGCTATTAATGCTAGTAGTAGTAGTAGTAACTCACTAACCACCTGAGTATTAGCTACATGGACTAACTCCTCTTTAAAAATTTTCTTCTATATTCTAAATCTCAAAATAAGTTCTCTCTATAGACTACAGAAGAAAAAACAGTCTTCTTCATTCTCAAAATTTTTTGGCACATCCCCCTTACGTTTTTTTCCTGGTGGTTAATATAGCTAATTAGTTGGTATAATTAACACCGATAGTTATACTGTGAAATAAATACGATTTTTTTAAATATTATTAAATATACGTGACTCGGAACCAACACATAACGTCATATCTGCTCAGAAAAAAATCATTTTCCAAGCCCATTTAAAAAGCGACACAAATGCAAGTAGCGTGACGTCACATGACGATTGCGATGATGACATACAACAAATAAATAAACAAGTCATTACGCAGCGAAACGGACGCCTTCTGAACAGCTAAGTACTGGCCTAAACAAGTCTATCGGATTTACAACATTAAATATTAAGGAAGAAAATCCGTTTCGCTGTTTGCATTTTCTTAAATGTATGAATTCATAGACCACCAGGACTCACTGCGGCGTAACCAGGTTAATTCGAAAACGCACACACAGTACAAACTATTTGGAAAAAAAAAAACCGTATCTGCACATGTGCAGACACTGCTTTTTTTCCAAATGACCAGCGTTTTGAACTAACCTTTCGCCTTTCCTAATCTAACAATACTTCACACCCCCAATCAAAAAAGCCCCTATCTATACAAATAGCCATTTGTTAAATATATATTCTAAAAAATTCGCTTAATACTGTGGCCGGAAGTGACGTCACCTCCACACCTTTCTCTACAAAAATAACGGTTGTACTTGGCCTCTTTTTTTCGGTTCATGTTTTCACAAAAATTAAAGGGACATTTGGTTCGATACGTCCACAAATTTTGGATGGAAAAAATTGAACGGAACTGAGACTATAAATATGGCCTGAGTGGCCTCGTTCATCATCGTCATCATCACAGACTGGCTGTTAAAAATTGGACGATCTATATATTTTTTTAAAGAATAGCCTCCGACTTAACTGCTACTTCCCCACTCCTCCTTAGTTTCCGGCTTTTGAGCTATTCCCCCATCATAGATAATTAGTTGAAATAGATATGTATTGTAGCGGACTAGAGGCGCCCCGAACGTGTGTAATAAGAGGGCGTTACAATGACGTGCAAAATAGCGCGAATTTGAACGCAGCCCATCGGACCGGAACGCTTTCAAGGTCGCGGTTCACCAGAAGGAACGAGCCAGGGTTGGAACTACATCATTTCGCAATAAAACTTTTGTGTGTGTGTGTGTGGGCTGCGTCCAAACCCCCGCCAACAATTAAGCGTTGTACTAAAACAAGTGAACTGTACTTTCGACCCACTTTTGAGTGCAAAAAATGCAACGCAATCATAATACATGCCATTTCACTTCCAACTTTTTGTTTGTCTGGTGGGCCGATAGGGGGGGGTGGTGGGTCTACAGTGCCACAATCAACAACAGCAAAAAAGATGGCCGGAGCGCGTCCGAAAAAGCGTGACGATTGGTCCACATGACCCCCAACAATTAAAGCGTACATGGTGCTACAATCCAAAAAACCATAAACAGAAATAAATGGTGGTCAACAATCGAGGGGAAGTTAGAGCCCGACGGGGATGGGATACATGGCCAGGTTGAGGCCCTGGAGGGCGGCCAGGTCTGTCACCGGGTAGGTGAGCGTCGGGGCCGCCCCCGGGCCGCCCCGGGCGGCGGACGAGGACGAGGAGGAGGCCAGGGCGGCCAGTACTCGTTTGCAGGTGGCGGCGGCTTCCAGGCCGTACAGGCCGTACAGTAGGGGCGTGGCGGAGGCAGGGGCGGTACCGGGGGCCGGCCCGGGGGCGGCCGCGGGGCCAACCCCCAACAGGCCCAGACCCGGAGCCAGCGCCACGGGGACAGAGTACGGAGCGTACCGGTAGGTAACCCCCGAGGTGCCGCCCCCGGTGGTCGCCCCATGCCCGCCCTGGCCGCCCCCGCCCCCGCCCGCCCCCAGCCCCAGGGCCAGCCCGATCGACGAGAGCAACTCACCGTAGGCCCCTCTTCCCGCCGCCCGGCTCTTAGCCAAGTTGGCCGGCAGCATCACCTCCTTAGGCTGCGCCTTCTTGCACTCCACCTATAGGAAGAAACGCACACTCAACAACTGTCCACAATAAATCTCCACACTAATATGCTAAATGTAGCGACAATAATTCATCAAGGCCGTTCACAAAAAGTGGGTCCTCAGCCTTAATGCGACTGGCCACACTTATGCAAATGATGTGCACATGATGGACCGCTATTTACTCCGGATGAATAAATAAATAGGCAAGAGTGGCGGACGCGTATCCAATCCATTAGGCTTTCGAAAAGGGGGCGGGACAAAAGGTGTCCCGTCAGGACAACTTGACCCATCTCGCCAAATGAGCCCGCTTCAGGACCATTCACAAGAGACACAATAAGCTAACTCAATGCAATTCGCATATCTCTTGAAGTAGAGCCAGAGCGAGAAAAGTTCTCGCTCACGCTAAAAAGTTTCAAATTTGCTAGAAAACACCGGTATTCGCACCTTATCGGTCGTAGCAAGAGCGAGAAGTCTGTTCTCACAAGATCTGACGCGAACGAATTCGGAATGGGCGGCGAGAATTTTTCACGCTCGCTATCCCCGCTTTTGGGCAGCGAGTCACACTCTGCCGCTTGTAAGCTCGTGGAGCGAACCAATAGGTGCACCCTCATTCGAAAATGCGTGGTGAGGAGGGGTTTCTCGCAAATGGGCAACCCAGTTGAAATGCTCAAGAGATCCGGCGTATTCCAGCGAATTCGTGACATTTTAGTGTGGGCGAGAATTGGCTCTCGCTACGATTGATTGGTGCGGGCTTGCGAGGGCGAATTTTGGAGTGAATACGAGGCATTTTAGCTTCAGCGAGAAGCGGCTGACAAAGAGGGCTTACGATCCGAGTGATTCTCGCCAGCTTATGAACGCAGTTACTTGCAGGCATGACAAGCTCTTACCAGAAGTATGATGACGTCAGTAAGCCAGTCAGCATTGACACATTAAAACACCCTCGGTGTGTTCCAAAGCTTGCGAGAACTGACGCAGCGTGGGCGAGAAGCCAATATTGCAAGCCTGTTCGACAGCTGACGCTCAAAAGTGAGAAATTCGCTCGAAAAATCGAGCTAGCTTAGGAGCACGTCATTAAAGCTTGCCGGAACGAGACTTTTCCACCGAATTATATAATTCTTAGCGTCAACTGTCGAGTTGGGTTCCAGTATTAGCTTATCGCTCACGCTTTCGAAAGCTTGGAACATACATGTAATGCTAGCGAGAACAAAAATTTACGAACGAATTAGCGTCTACTGTCCAATGGGGTTCCAGCATTAGCTCACGCTCACGCTTTCTATAGCTTGAATTCTTGAAACGCTCATTTAAAGCTCGCGAGAACGAGACTTTCTAGCGTTAACTGTTGAACAGGGTTCCAATATTAGCTTCTCGCTCAAGCAAACATTTGAAGTTCGCCAGAACGAAAATTTACGAACGAATTAGACCCCTCTTAGCCTCTACTGTCCAATTAGGTTCCAGTATTTGCTTCAACGCTGTTTCGAAGGCTTGAAACACATTTAAAGCTCGCAAGAACGATACTTTTTATGCGTTACCTGCTTAACGGGGGTCTACTGTTCGCTTCTCGCTCACGCTCACGCTTTCAATGACTTGGAACACACCTAGTTATAGCGAGAACGAGATATTTCGAGCAAAGACGACACTTTTAAGGGTCAACTGTCGAATGGGGCTCCAGTATTAGCTTCAACGCTCAAGCTCACAGTTTCTAAATAGGCCTTTTAGCGTTAACGGTGGTCCAGCTTTCGCTTCTCGCTTAATCTCAAACTGTCGATGGCTTGGAACACATCTTTCAAAGCTCGTGAGCACGACTTTTCCACCGAATTAAACTATTCTTAGCGTCAACTGTCCAATGGGGTTCCACTGTTCGCTTCTCGCTCACGCTGGACCGATTCTCGCAAGCTTGCAACACTTTGTGAGACCTGACTTCCTGAAGTCGTCTCTCCTGACTCAGCAGTCGTGCTCGAGTTTCAATAACAGTTTGGAAGCAGCCTCGCACAAGGCTGCTTCACGACTCGATACAAGCTCAGGTCCGCCATCTAGTAGCACATTAGCGATAATATACTCGCTCGACTAAATCCGTCGTCCCGCTGATGCGTCCCACCAACTGCACGCGTTCAGATGCTAAATGGGGCCCACTCAGACGCTAACCAACAGCCGCCCATTCCTCTCATTAGAACCGGTCCAAAAACCCGAGTTGTACCTCATTAGGCCCGGTAACCCAATGCCAGTTGGTTATGATCGTAAATGAAGACGTGCGAGACAGCTTTAATGGGCATGCACTAATTGCGATTTTTTTAAAAAACCAGGTCGGGCCCTGAAGTAAGGCAGTTTTTAGGCCGGATATGATCAATGCAGGGCTCCGGGCCTGTAATGAATTTCGGGGCAGTCACCGAAATAATTTCGGGCGGCCGTGAGAGAGACGGATGCTGCCACGTGCAACCATCACACCTGCAGATGAATTTCAAGGGGGGGCCCTCATCCGGAGCGTTTAATTCGGCGGGGCCTACTTCCGGTTCCGTGAGCGCCCTAATGACGCCCCCTCGCCTAGTGGACATGACTTGGAGATGAGTTAGCCCTGTTTCAGCCACTCGGATTGTTGACTCGGGTCGAACAAAAGGGGCTGGACCAAAAATGGCGGCTCTCATGTGCGGCATTGCCGTATTGCCACGGAAGTGTGAAAATTCGTCCCTAACTCGCTTTATTACCAACCCCTGTGGATTTTGGGACCGTTCCTTCAATCAAGGTCCGGACTGCTATCAGTGTGCCAAGTTTCAGCACTTTCGGTAGTCAGGAAGTGGGTTTGTAGCCCGCATATACATACAAACTTTGCCTTATGCAACATAGATTCGTCCATAACTCGTCTTATTACCAACCACTGTGGAATTTGGGACGTTTCACACAATCAAGGTCCGGACTGCTGTCAGTGTGCCAAGTTACAGAACTCTCAGTAGTCTGAAAGTGGCTTAGGTAGCCCCGACAAGGTCCCTCGCAACTCCTACGATACGGTAAGTCACTTTGCAAGTCTTCGCCAGCCTGGAATTTGGCGCTGGCGTCGCTCACTGTCCCCAGCGGGTTGCCAGGCGCATTCAGGTGGCTGCTGGCTGAATCTGCGGACGGGGGTTGAGGGTTCTGTACTGCGGTTTGGTTCAGAAGGCGTCCGCCCGAGTGCGCCTGGCAACCTGCAGATCCCAGTGAGTGACGCAGGCGCCAGCGGAGACTCTCTAAGTACGCTATCGCCACCATAAGTTGCAGGGGACTGGGCCCGACAAAACTTCGTCCTTTATACACATAAATGCAGGGCCAAAAATGGCGTCGTCACATATTCCGTCGTTCAAACTCACCATTTTATTGTTGATCTCGTGGAAGTGGATTTCGCACACCTTGTCCACCACATCCTCGCTCTGGAACGTCACGAAGCCAAACCCTGTTGGGAGATAAGAGATGTGTTTTAAGGTCTGTGACACTAGCCAATCACGGCTCGGGTGAAAAGGTCAGGAGTGGACACTTCATAATTAAAACGGCTGCAATTGCGTCGTTGCCTTAATAGCAGATGTCATGTGTCCGGTTCAGGTGTCACTTTTAATTCTTAATCGGGAAGACAATAATACCGGTGACATGACAGTGCAGGAAATTATTCAACGCAGGCCTGGTATTTGTACTGTCCGGCAGGAATTTAGGTAAAAATAGGAACGCCACAATAACGTTTGTTGCGGCGCACAAGACGGACAGTATGAGCATACACACATATATATTAAACGCTCGCTTCAGGCGAATGGGACGTACAGTGTTGGTCATATATCGAGGCAACCGCCAGCGACATTTTCCGAAGCGGCAGAAGAAGGAATCTTGCTCGCCCGGCTTGTAAGTATGCTTATCTTCGATTCCTTCTTCTGCCGCTTCGGAATATGTCGCTGGCAGTTGCCTCGATATAGTGTATGACCAACACTGTACTGTGCCTGGCATGGCCACCAGGTGCGGTCACCCAAAAGCCATACACATGACACCAACCCTTCGACCTCGATTTATACCGGCATGAGTGAAATTTCACGACTGTCTGTCAACTTGTGTTCCCTGTCAGTGTAGCCAACCCTGGGGTAATACCCGAATTCTCCCAATGGAATGACTGCGCGGTTTCTGAAGTACCTACAGGAATATGCAATGATCCCACTTGTGACACCCTGGAGTCCTCCAACCCCATCCAGATTACGGAGTGTCTGTATTTTGGATTGGTAATACTGTGAGGGGAGGCTGGCTCTTCAGAACTAACTCTCGAGATGCAGACGCCACCGCCAGATGGCCGCTTTATCACCCTCTCGCATTTCTGCTTCTTCCGCAACTTTGCCCCGCCCCTCTCTTAGGCAACTTGCCCAGAGTTATGCGCACTTTCTACCAGCCCTAGGGGGTATAAACAACCAGGTCTAACAGGCTGGAGGGCGTACCAACTATTCTGTCTCTCTCCCCGCAAAAAAGCCGTATCTACACATTTGCGAATATTCGTCCGGAATTTTCATACTGGCCGTGTTTAATTGCTTTCCGTTTGTTTTGTGATCCGCAAATCAACACTCGCCATCATCGTCCAACAATTACCGGGCATCGCAACAAACAATGCGCCATACACGGCCTGATCAACCATCACGGAAATGTACAGGCAAAATAATTCATGCTGAAAGCTCTCGGCGGCATCTGTTGGCTCCAATTTGCAATATCAACATTCATTACTCAGGTCATATGTGGGTCAAAAAGTGGCGGATTGTTGGGCTATCCACAGTATTACGAGAGCGCAGTGTTGATAGAAGTAACCAGTACTGTTCGTTACAACCTGGCAATGTTGCAAGTAACGCGGCATGAACGCTACGAAAATAGCTGCTACCAGTGAACTTCCACTTAAAATAACGGCTAACTGTGGACGTCACGTAAATAACTGCTAATAATGAACCTCCAGACAACTATCGCATACCTCCAGGCAAAGGAGGCCTTCCACATAAAGTAACTGCTGTTAGTGAATTTCCAGGTAACTGCTAACAGTAAACTTCCAGATAAAATAATGACTACTGGTGGACTTCAAGTAAGTAACTGCTATTAATGAAACTCCAGACAATTATCATAGCAAACTTCCAGGCAAAATAACTGCTACTGGAGCCCTTCCAGAAAAAGTGACTGCTGCTAGTGAACCTCCAAATAACTGTTAACAGTAAACTTTCAGATAAAATAACTGCTACTAATGAATTTTCAGGTAAAATAACGGCTGCTGGTGGACCTCCAGGTAAAGAGCTACGAATTTATCCATTTTCAGATAAAATAACTGCTATTAGTGAACCTCCAGATAACTTCCACCAGTACACCTCCAGGTATAACTGACACCAATGGATGTTCAGGTAAAATAAAGGCTACTGGTGGATTTCCAAGTAAAGCAACTGCTATGGAATCTTCAAAAAAACTGCTATAGCAAACATCCAAGCAAAAATAACGGCTATGGAGGGCTTCCATATAAAGTAACTTCTGTTAGTGAACCCCCAGATAAAGTAACGGCTATTAGTGAATCATCAGATAATTGCTGCCAGTAACCTTTTAGAAAATAACTGCTACTGGACTGTTGGATGCTAAGACTCAAGAAATGCTATATTATGATCCTCAATAAACAAATAACTTAAATAACACTGCAACTCCCACTCCTATGATTTCTTCTGACAGAATGGTGCCGACGTCACAATAACAATACCTGCGACCTAACTGCATTAGAAGCAATAATAACGCTTAACTCCCGCTCAAAGTATAAGCGCTATTCCCCAAGGTTAGGTTAGGACAGGTAAACTTCCGATTCAATTGACCTCTCACAAAACGGAACCGTTACATCTTCGAAGCCGTGACGTCACAAAACTTTTCCAAAACTAGCTCTAGTTTTTTTAAAGCCCAACCCCCCGGTGTGGACCGAACTCTTTCGGGACCCTGATTGGATCCGAAAAAGTAGGTTTTTTTTCTTCTTTTTTTGAGAGTAGCAGTTCCCTGGTAACCCTGGCTTTTTGGCCAGCTCCATCCATCATCATTTGGATCTGACGGCCACGTTCCTCCCTTTAATGACCACGTCAGGGCAGCGGACACCCCCCCTATGATTTTCCACCTACACCACCCACCTTTTCAACCCTCAACCCTCCAACTCTCTTTTAGGCCCAATCCTACCCCCGACCGGTAGTATCGATTCGCTGGCTATCTCGCACCGTTTTGTTCGCGCTTTTTGGACGCGACCATTCCACGCTACACTGCTCCTCTGTACGAGAAGGGGAAGTTACTTCAATCGTGTTATTTAGTTACTCCTTCACGTAGCAGTTCAGTCGCTGTCATATACCAGCTATTTTACATGGTTTGTAATGTAACGTCATGTTACCTGGGTGTATTCAACCTAAGTAGCAGCTGGTTTACCTTAGTCAGATATTAACGGGGTTATTCCAGACCATGTAGGTCCCTAAACCCCGGGCCCCACGTAGGGCCTATTACCTGGTAGTATTTCAGCAATAGCTACTTTAGTTTGTTTTGATGCCCCGTGATAGGGCTTGGATCCCTTTAAGAGGGGGGGGGGGTTCCCAAGGGAGGGCGCCATTAGTTTCTAGTCATTCCTGACCCTCTTAACCACCAGGCATTTTATCTTGGCCATGGGCAGAGAAGGGATTGCAATTCTGCCCGGACATGTCGGGTGAAAGGCGGAAAAAGACCCGACCAAGCAGAGGTGACGGGGACGGGATTTGACCCCGGACGTCCCGCTTGGCTGGCTCGTAGCATAGCCACTAGACCACCATGCCCCCATATTATAGCTACTTCAGTTGTATTCAAATATAAGTTATTTTACTTGGCAGTACTCGAGTAGAAGCTATTTCACTTGGTTGTACTTGAGTAAAAACTATTTTTGGCAGAACTCCAGTAGCGGCTATTTTATTCGTGCTCGACTAGCTGTTATTTTACTTGGTTGTACTTGAATAAAAGTTATTTCGCAGAAATCCAGTAGTGGTTATTTTATTTCTGTACGCTCGACTAGCTGTTACTCTAATAGTGTTAGCTATTGTATAATATTGTGGATGATGAGATGGGTCCAGGGCCTTCGTGGTCTGGTTGTCGTAACTCTGACACAGTAGTGTCAGCCACTTGGGGCTACCCTTTCTTATCGGGAGGACCCTCACTTTTACCTACAGGCGTGTATCCGTCTTGCAGAGCAATTCGGAGATATGATAGGAGACACAGGTGGAGGCGGGGCTGAACATGACGTCAGATCGTTCTTTTGTTTAACGGACTGTCGAGCTAGTAATTCGTTAGGACTGTGGCGGTTTTTAATTTGCAAATAGTTAAACCCTATATTAAATAAATCTGGCCCGTTTTGAGCCAAAGTGGGTCGTGCCATCTATCAACACCGCCAGGACTATGGCGCATATGTCCATAAAAAACAGCAGCTGCTCCGGGGTTAAAATTAGTCCCGAGATTGCCACGGGACACGTGTCCTGTCAGTGAGGACAATCTTAGACGAAGACCAGGACAAGGAGCTTGGCCTGACCTCTCGCATATTTATAAAATGCTATTTATTCTAATCATCCACTGCCGCCACCTGCCGTCCGCAGGATGAACGCCACGCTCTTTCATCTCTGATCAAATGGAATCGGAGGGGGGCAGGGGCCCCGTTGGAACCATCCAATTAAGCCCCCCCTTGGGGCCACCCCCCTTCGTCTCATTAGGTAATGGCTCCAAAGCCTCAAAAGGTTTGATCCTGTACTTGCCTTCAAAAGGATCACGTCAGTTACGCCCCCTTCTTCGGATATCCTCCCCCGGAACAGAATTAAGAAGTCGGGCCCCAAAAAATGGAGCCAAAATGGCGGACCTTACGGGTTGAAACTCGACACCACAATGGGCTCGTTAGCTGATTGAAAACATGGTCCGGGATCTGATCATGGGTCTAAAATATTAGTAACTACTATTTTATAACTGCTTAACATAAGCAGTTTACTTCCATACATTTCAACAAATGCCGTCAAGTGGGGTGAGATTGCGCCAGGGCATTTTTTTGGACAATAGTGCGCCCCTACCGCCAATTTTACTGTATTTTATAACTAAGCATTAACTTCCAAAAAGTAGCAACTAATTTATAACCCCTTAAAATAATCCGGTTACCTCCAACATATAAGTAACTTAATTCTCAGTGGGGGAGGTGTGGTGGCCGTGATGGTAACGTCACGGCTTGCTGAGCGCCTGGGGAACTTTCCTTTCGCCTGCGTCAGGAGGGTCTCTGACCTGCACCAAGGAGGTGTCTGGCAACCTAACCTCCTGGGGGACAGCACATGACCCAGTTGTAGACATTGCACTTGCACCTACGTTCCCTCCCCAAAAATCCCTTCCCTTACCCGACATCCTTGACTCCTTGCACCGGTGTATGACGAAAAGTGTAATACACATAGAAAACTGATGGTGGTGAGCCATCCCCCTATAGGGCTTAGGCCCACAACGGGGTACATAATAATAAAAAAATAAATAAAAAAACTTAATTCTCAGTGATTAAAAATGTTTGTTGGTATATTTGAGATAACAGTATTATTTTACCAACAAATATTTATAATCGCTTAAAACAATACGGTTATCTCCAATTTACCAACAAATATTTTTAACCACTGAGAATTAAGTAACTTCCAAAAAGAACCAATATTTCATTACAGCTAAACTCCCTGAAAGTGGGAACTAATATTTATAACTGCTTAAAATCAGGTTACATCCAATGCATCAATATTTTATCACTCCTGAATATTAAGTTACTTCCAAAAGGCAGCAATATTTCATAATTGATCAAGTCCCTGAAAGCAGCAACTAATATTTATAACAGCTTAAAATAAGCAGGTTACTTCCTAACAAATATTTTTACTGAAAATGAAGCTACTCCCAAAAAGCAGGAATATTTCATAACTTTTAACTCCTTAGAATAACTAATATTTATAACTCCTGAAAGTGAAGCAACTTATCTCCAAGAGTCCAATAGTAGGAACTAACGTCATTTAACCGTTCAAAGTTAAGCAGCTCATCCTCAAGAGCGACATTTTATTACTTATTAAAAATAATCACGTTACTTGTAAGTGTATCAACAAATATTTTATAACTATTGGAAATTAATAGCTGGCTCCCTAAGAGTAACCTTATAACCGTTTAAAGTTAAGCATCCTATCCCGCAGCAACTATTATTTCATTACTGCTTTAAAATAATCAGGCTACTTACAAGCATAGACCGGTGTTTCATAACTAATGGAAATTAAGAACTTGCTCCAGAAAGTAACTAATATCTTGTAACTGTTTAGAGTCAAGCTGCTTACCCAACGACTATTATTTTATTACTCTTAAAAATAATCAGGTTACTTCCATACATACGAATCAATATTCCATAACTAGTGAAATTAAACAACTTACTTTCTAAAAGCAGTAACTAATGCCTTACAACCGCTCAAAAATAAGCAGCTTCCTCAAAGTATCAACTGAGGATTTATAGCCGCTCAAAATAAGCAGTTTACTGCCTCAAAGTAGCAACTAATGCATTACAACCGCTCAAAATAAGCAGTTTACTTCCACAAACCACATTTGATAACTGCTTTAACTGAAGCAACTTCCGTAATAGAATGTACTATTTATAACTGCTACAACAAGCAGCTAACTCCCAAAAAGGCGCTATTTCCACCGGGCCAGCCTGAATGTCTTCCCCCCAAAAATGATTGATTTGTTGATAGCAAGTGAGGATCAAGTGATTAGAGTCTAGGATCAGACTTTTGTAAGCAAGAGGAGCTGGCCAGGAGCCCGACTTTGTGGGGGTCACCCTGCACCAGAGGGGGTAAAAAAAAAAAAAAAAATGGCGGATCGATCCTAGAGGGCCACACCAGCAGGCCTGGAGGAAATCGGAAACCCATCACAATCCCTATTTATGTCTCCAATAAAGAAAACGCTTTTCTATTGTACTCAGAACCTTCTGCTCGCCATTTTGTTCTTTTGGGATACGGGAAGGGTACAGTCAAAGGAGTAAGGTAGCAGACCTGAAGACTGTTCAGAGTACTCACCTCGATGTCGGTTCGTCTGCTTGTCAAACATCAACATGGCATCCTCGATCTGGAAACAAGAAAACTGGTCAGACCACCTGTTCACAACAATGACCTCTCAGCAAACTCTGTACTTATAAACGGGGAAAGTTTGTTGGTATCTATGTATGTTTGTCCGGGATACCTAACTCACTTCAGATTTCTGTCGGTCGCAAAACGTCCGGTAGTGCGACCGAGTCTCATATCGTGAGCTTGTACAGTGCTGGCCATATATCGAGGCAACCGCCAGCGACATTTTTCCGAAGCGGCAGAAGAAGGAATCTTGCTCGCCCTGCTTGTAGCATGCTTATCTTCGATTACTTCTTCTGCCGCTTCGGAAAAATGTCGCTGGCGGTTGCCTCGATATATGGCCAGCACTGTAAACAGCCCTTAATACCGTATAGTGTGCAGCGAGTCATCTAAGTGAGGATATGGTACTACAGTTTACAAATACATGCCGATATTTCCCACCACCTACATTCCCCCATTCCTTTTCCTGAAATAGCAATGTAAATCCCATCAGACCCTCCCCACCTCACCCCCTCCAGCTTTTCAATTTGCCCTCCTTCCCTCCCTCCCCGCCTTCCCCCCCCCCCTCCCCCTTAACCCCTCGCAGACGCTCCGGATGTTTCCGGAGGCCATTTCAAACGCTGATTACGCCACCAATCTGTAGGAAAACCATTCCGAGCGGGTGCCTGGAGATTGAGGGGGAAGGAGGGGGTGGGGAGGTCTATTCTCATGCAAAGCGGAAAAGGGGGAGGAGCGAAATTGCGACCTGGAATGGAGCCAAAAGCGTGAGCTTTTCCATTTCGACAAAAAATTATTGTTAGGTAGTACCACCACCCCTCGCATAGCTGGCGAACTTCAAGTGATGACTCGCCCCGGACAACTGTTTACCTCAAGCTTCATTTCGTCAGGAGGGTGGGAATCAGGGTGGCGGCGGGGACAGGAGCGAGATTGGGAGTTATTTGGAAGGGAGTCCCCAGATGGCGCCTCCGACGACGTTATCGGAATCTCGTCTCTGTCACTTCACCTGTCCCCCCTGTGTCTCCTCGGTATCAAAATGATGGAAAAACGGGGGGGAAGGGAAATGCGGCTCTATCACCCGGAACATCGCCCTTCAATATAGACTCTGGCGCAATCTGCACTATGAACTATTCATCTTTTCACTCCATTCGCGACCTCATAGGCCAATAATAACGGCTCTTTCGTATCAGCACCTGCTTTCCGCATACGGACTGTCAATCATCATAGGCGTGACACAAGCCGAATGAACGTTATTGTGGCCTTGCAATGGGCATCCATACCGAAATTCCTGTGAAACATGCTAATCGGCAGTCTGTCCGGAGCAAGTCATCACCTCAGCCAACACGTAGTAAAAAAATAAATAATTGTGCAAGCATTAGCATGAATCTGGACACACTATTGTAACTGTTGATAAATTTAGCCACATTTGGCAAGTGCTAGAGGCAGACCCGGTCCTATGCAAATTGAATCAAAATACACGTCGCTTCGGCCTCCCAAAACCCAAACCTAAGCACTCTCCATGCAAATTCGGGGGTCCGGGGAAGTCCCTCACATTTTTTTCACAGTGACGTCAGAACCCAGCCAGCTTATTGGTCGGAAACAAGGCTCTATAAATCCCTGGAAAAGGAGATGTGGACCACTTCCAAAAATTCCAGTGCGGTATCGACACGACTATCGGCCATCGGTGCAACGGGCCAATCCCGCCAGCATTCTGCCGGATTCCAGAGATTTACGCTGGGAATACTCCAGGGATGGGATTTATGTCCTTCTTCGCAAATTGCGAGGGCCGCTTTAATGGACGAATTTGCAGCGACACCTGTCACGCTCTTGTCCTCTCGATTTATGGCTTACTAAGCATGTAATTACTTTCGGTTGGTACACGTTGGGCGCCATTTTAACGGGGGAGCGGATGATATTTATAAAAAAAAGTATATTCGCCTATGGCCTTGAATTGCGCGTGGTTTGCGGGAAGAGTATGCCTCCCGGCGTACATACCAAATGGGTACGTCGGCATAATTATACTGGTGCTTGTTCATAAGCTGGCTTGTTGCATGAAACGAGCGTTGAAAACACGGCAGCACTTACGGCTTTTATGCTCGACATTTTCAATTTCAAAATGGCATTTTGCAATCAGGATGTGTTTCCACGCTTGCGAGATTTTCGAGCGAATTCGCCACCTTTTACCGCCAGTTGTGGAATTGGATTCCAATGTGGGGTTCTCGCTCACGCTCACGTTTTCGAAACCCCGCAACTGAGGAGTTTTCACGTACATTTTTTTATTATTATTATTTTGCGTATACGGACTACCGGACTACTCGGACTGCCCCCGGACTACCCACGAAGGTGTACACGGACTACCCTTAGTGAATAACCCCTCGCCCGAAGCAGACCCGTACTTAGCGAGAACGACAATTTGTGAGCGAATTTCAGCGTCAATAACTGTCGAATGGGGTTCCAGTATTGCCTTCTCGCTCACGACTTTGAAAGCTTGTAAAACATTAAATCTCGCGAGAACAATATTTTCCGAGCGAATTTCGACACTTTTGCGTGAATTGTCGAATGGGGTTCAAGTAATGGGCTTCTCCCTCACGCTTGAGCTTTCGAAAGCTTGGAACATGCGTGAGTAGGACTAATATTGAGCGAATTCGGCATTTTAAAAGCGTCAACTGTCGAATGATGTTCCAGTATTGCCTTCTCGGCTCACGCCTCTGAAAGTTTGGAAGACATTGAAGCTCCAGAGAACAATATTTTCCGAGAAAATTCTAGACCTTTTAGCGTCAACTGTCGAATTTGGTTCAAGTATGGGCTGCTCGCTCACGCTCACGCTTTGGAAAGCTTGGAGCACACGTTTACAGCTCGCGAGTAGGACCATTTTTGAGCAAATTCGACATTTGTAAAAGCGTCAACTGTCGAATGGAGTTCCAGTATGGTTTTCTCGCTAACGCTCACGGTTTCGAAAGCTTTTTGAGCGAATTCGGCACCTTTTGGGGTCATTTGTCGAACTCTATTCCAGTATTGGCCTCTCGCTCTCGTTTTTCCGCGTAGTGGTATTCTCGTCAGCTTGGGAACAGACCTTTATGGGACATAAATATTTAAAAATAATTTTCATTGCAATTCTAGGTGTTCACAAGCTGGCGAGTATCGGCCGAAGGGTCAGCGTGAGAGTGACACCAATTCTTGAACCGCGTTGGTCAATTCTCGCTCACATTTCGGCTACATAGTATACTCGCGAGCTTAGGAACAGAATGGAACATATACTTATGGAACTTAGTTTTGCAAATAATCTCCATTTCTGCTTGTGTACACAAGCTAGCGAGAATAGGTAGAGTTAGCGAGCAGCTAAATTGTCTAACCACATTGGTCCGTGCATTCACGCTCAAATTCAAATTCACTTCGAAATTCTCGCCCTCGCGAGCTTTAGCGACATGCTCGGGACATTTTTACTTTATATATCCAAAATGGCGTTTCATTCTTATGGGACACATTTTAAAACAGTCTTCATTACAATTTTATTAGTTAGTTGTGTTAACAAGTGCACGAGAATTTTGGAGCGGGAGTCGTTATATTGTCAGCGAGAAGTCTACGGATGCTCTCGCTCGAGCTACGCAAGCCTGACATTTCTCCATCTTGTTGAGCCATCTAGTACATCAGCATATGCTTTAAAAAATCGGAGTTTTTTGAGTCAAAAAATTTACTGCCGTAATGAAATATCTCAAGTCACTTACACACAAAATGTGCCTGTACATTTCTCTCCGTATGGAACGAGGCCAACCTTCTTTCGCCGTTTTTTTCGCAAACCTCCCTGATAATATCGCAAAAAAGTCGACTTGTTCTCTTCAAACTTTTACGTGAACCTGCAGCACGCGACGGCATTTTTCATTCCCCCCNCCCCCCCCCCCCCCAACCCCCACCCCCAAAAAGGAACTTCGAAAATATCGAAATTTCCGTTCCACCATCTTTTCCCTTCCATTTTGGATCCTTCCGTCCATAGTTACCATTTTGGCTCCATTTTGTTCATTTCTCTTTAAAGCATTTAAATGTCCATGTTGATAGTACAGTACCACTACCCCTGGCACGGCCTGAGTGTTATAGTACTGCCTATGCCGCCATTTTGAATCCACAGGGCGACTTGCAGTTAGCTCATGATTCGCGAGTGTCCCGCTCCCTCCCCCTGTCCCAACTTTGAAACTGTCCATTTTGGCAAGATTCCCGAATACGTCACCGAGTTGGCCCCAATTTTCCCGCCGTCAGAGACAAAAGGATTGGCCCAACTTCGCCCCCCTCCTTCCCTCCCCCCGTCTTTTTGCAGGCGAATTAGGGAGAAACTCGGTCCTCCTTACCCCCACCTCCCCACCTCCCAAACTACAATTCCCTTTATGAGGAATTGCCCTCCAAACTTGGCTTCCCTCAAATGGATGGCCCTAGAGGGGGGGAGGACACATAGTTGGAACCGGGCCTAGATGGGAGGCTAAGCCACCTCTAGAAACTTTAGCGCCACGTCAACAGTTCCTTAAAGGAGAATTCGCCAAAAGCAAGATGGAGGGAGAAGTTAAGACAAACCGAACGATAGAAGTTAGATCAACTTGCAAAACTTACCCACTCTAACCTTAGAAGCGATTTGAAATTGGACCAAATATGGCGGCAGAGACAACATAACGCTCGTACAGCCCCGATACTCCTACCCCATACTTATGGAGACATATTGAATCTGCCATTTAGAATAATTGAGAATTTTTAGCAACAGATTTGAAATTACCGACCATGAAAACCGCCAAATAATGAATTTCTGACTTTGGGGCACCTCTTTGCGATTTGGGACTACCGTGTAACGGTTTTGGAGGCTACGTCCGCCGCCAGGATCGCCACATGGTTGGGAACTACGCCAGCGCCGAAGCGGAAACCCCTCTCCCTACGAACGACAAGCGATAAGAGGGAGTTTCCAGACCTGCATATGCATCTGGACCAAAAATGGCGGCCCAGTATAACCCCCGTAACACGCCTCAGTTACGCCTCCATACGTTTAGAGAGAGAAAAGCCATTACATTTGGGCTATCACTAGTGCTGGATACAAAATGGGGGCCCATTCCCCCCNCCGTGGCCATAAACGTAAAGAGAAGAATAACTCGGCAGCGTTATGGCCCGGTGACGTCATTCCGGTAGAGTTGGAACCGTTATGTGGCCGATCTAGGTCGACGCCATATATAATCCGGAGCACAAGAGCTTCCGGGCAGCCGCCCATATCCCACCCCGGAACAACAATGGCTGCCAACAATGGGCCGACTCTTCAAAAATGGAGGGTGGGGAGGGGGGGGAGCGGGGAAAAGCCGGAGCTTCCTTTCAAACGAGTCCCGATGAATTGAGGCTTCGATCCGGTTCGAGGGGGGAGGGTTCCATTCGTGGCCGTCCCTTTGCCACCCACTCCGGATCCAAAGGAATTCTGGAATCGCCCCGGACATCAACTACTACATCTGTACTACACCCGACGCTAAGATATGAACATTCTCCGGATTTACAACCCACTGGTGGACCAATAATGGCAGCTACTGCTATGGACTAAAAATGGCGTCCTACACATGCTTGTAATAATTCGATGGACCAATAGTGGCTACTGCTCGTCCACACTTGACTAAAAATGTAACAATCCGGACCAAACATGGCGTCTGACAAAAATGGCCGGGGGTGCACCTGGGAGGAGGCTAGGATTTGCATCAGTAGTTCACAATACAAGACTCGCACTCCCCATTTTGCAATCACTGAAATTTGCCCCCGCCCCACTCGAGTTAATCGCCATTTAACCCGATTCCCATCCACTTATTTCCTTATTTCAAACCGGCGGAAGGAAAAAAAAGAAAGACAAAACTTTTCCGGTCCAAAAATCGATGCCACCCGGACCCCCCCCCCCCCCTCAATGTTCATCATGATTAGGCCGTAAAAAACTTTTTGTAGGCTGTAAAACAACTATATGGTTGGAAGGAGAGTTATGTAGTGTCGGTTTTTTTTCTCCCCCCTGGGGATCCCGTCGGCTCTGATTTGTCTGATGGGGTTCACACGATGTCGATGTCGGTTGGGGTCCACCAATCAGCCTCTCATGAATTATCAGCTAAAATCGGGTTGGTGTTGTCTGTATAGCTTTTGGGTGACCGCACCCAGTACTGTCCGTCTCCTGGCCCTGCCAGGCACGGTACATCGCAATTGCTCGATAATTTTAATTGGCCACACTTTCGTTAACACTTTTACAGCTCCAACCACTTTCAGAAACGGCCGTGACGTATGATGGCGTTTCATAAAGCACCAATCAGAGGCACGATCAGATGGGATACTTGAAGCTCATTGGGCGGGAGGGAGAGGATCGTGCCTCTGATTTGTCCTTTATGAAACGCCATCATACGTCACTTCCCTTTCTGAAAGTGGTCGAGCTATCCCTACTTTCCTATGTGTGTATCCGCTGAGGTATAGGCGTGTATCCGCCGGGAAGGAAGGTTAGGTCATGGGGTAGGTTGGTGCAGCGTGACACTACGGTCTCCTATTACGAAAGTCCTTCCTTTTAATTAATTACGAGTGTTCGGGTTCGTATCCGCCAACAATTATGTCCGTCTTGTGCGCCGCAGATCAGCGACGGTTAATGGCTGCGCGGACTATAATTTGCAACGCGACGATGGTATCCTCCAGTTGTAATCCGGATGTAATCGGTTGGCCAGAATCGGCTCCAAACCCGGACTTATAAGCCATAGAAAGCGGAATCGGACTATCGCCATAAAAATCCTCTATATATCGTGCGCTCTGTAGCCTGCCTTTGGAAGGGGGGGATATAGGCTTTGGAGAAGATGGACGATGCGATAGTTGGTGGGTGGGAGAGGAAGAGTTATGGCGGCCCCTGGTGATATGGGGCCGCCCTGGGACTGCGGGGCAGGAGATCCAGGGCCCCCCAGCTTCCAACACGGATCATTATTGGCACGCAGGACTGCCACTACATCATCCCCGTATTTTTCCGGTTCAGACCATTCCGGCCATTGTTGCAATGCGGACAAAACGGGCCCAGCTTCTCGCTCACGCTATAGCATATTCTCTCCGGCGTGGGTCAGACAGTGGCTTCTCACTCACATTCAAACTGCAGCCGATTCTCGTCAGCGTGGGGCGAGAAAGTGGATTCTCGCTCAACCTCATGCTATAGAGCCGATTCTTCCCAGCGTGGGCGAGAGTGGCTTGTCGTTCACATTCAAGTATACAGCCGTTTCTCGTCAGCGTGGGGCGATAAAGTGGCTTCTAGCTCACGTTCAAGGTGCATCGGATTCTCGCCAAAGTGGGCGAGAAAGAGAAATCTCGCTCATGTTAATGATGATTCTCGCCAGCGTGGACAAGAACGAGGATTTTCACTCACTCACCCACACTCACGATTTTCGCCAGCGTGGGCCAGTAAGGGACTTCTCGCTTACGTTCACGCTGCAGCCTATTTTCTCCAGCGTGGGCCAGACAGTGGCTTCTCGCTCACGTTCATGGTGCAGCGGATTCTCGCCAGCGTGGGGCAGACAGTGGATTCTCGCTCACGCTACACGTGTCATAGAATGGTGGTGATCATGCCGCTGAGACCCTACACCATCGCTCACGCTACAGACGATTCTCTCCAGCATGGGCTAGACAGGGGCTTCTCGCTCACGCTACCACCGATTCTCTCCAGCATGGGCTAGACAGGGGCTTCTCGCTCACGCTACCACCGATTCTCTCCAGCATGGGCTAGACAGTGGCTTCTCGCTCACGCTACCACCAATTCTCGCCAGCGTGGAAACCCTCGCTGTTCGAATCAGCTGGTGGTACAATTAGAACCATGGTTGTCATTGGTGGATCCGGGCCAGCCTACAGGGTTGCCGCAGTTCCCAGGGTCGAAGAGCCAGGAGACTCCATTTTGCCATATCCTTTTCTCTCTCTCGCTAGCTTTTCTAGGCGAAAACGGAAAAGGAAAAGGAGGTAGCATGCAGGGCAGAGACTGGTGCGAACTATCGATCCCACCCAGCGCGCTGGTTGGCTGGCTCCGAACCGACTCCGGGTTTTGAAATAATTGCAAACCCGCAAAACCCAGATTCTCTCTCATCTCGCTTCTCTCTCGCTCGCTCTTTTTTTTTGTGGAGCAAACTCTCCAAATTAAAACCTGTCTCTCTGCAAAGTCTCTAATGAGTCTGTTATGAGAACCGGCCCTAGAAATGACACCGCCCTTGAAAAACCAGAGCGTGTCATTAGTACGGCCTAATTTGGACGGGTTCACACGGTGGTCGTTGCGGTTCGGATCAACCAATGGCATCTAGTGTACAATAACAGGTTTATTTCATGAAGTAGCCTCGAGCCAGGCTGTCTCACGACTCTTCACAACGTACCCTCTCTCCTGGCCTGTTTACGCCCTCACGATTTGAGCCTAGGTCGCACGATGCTTTGCGGTCGCAAAGTGTCTGGTCGTACGACCGAGGCTCAAAACGTGAGGGGCGTAAACAGGCGGATCGTATGCCAAAGCGAGTACTCACCGGTCCAAACTGTTCAAAGTAGTTTTTGACATCTTCTAACGTCGTAGGCGCTGAGAGTCCTCCGACGAATATCTTCTTTGTCCTCGTCACCATCTGCAATCATACGTAAGAACACGGGTTAGTGTACCTCCGGAGAATGGTGCAACATGTACAATAAACCAGGAGTTAACCAGCACCATGGTCTGGACACTTATCGCGTGCCCTAATCAGCTGTCACCCGTATAGGGAGCGGGGTTGCCGCTAAGGCGCTGCTGTTCGCCATTAATGCCCAGCACTACCTGAAGGCCTGGTTTGGCCTCCTTCCCGGCTAATGAGACACGCTTGATCTATGTTCAGCTGCACGTGTGTCCAACCAACAGCACGCATACATACGCACGTCTCCTTATTATTAATAGAGCGCTCTATCATTCGGTTGGAGCCAGGCGTCCCGCAACTTATCACAGAATCCTGCGCATGCGCTCCACGTAACCAAATTGCGTCAAACGGTGAGTGGCCGTGACCAAATCCGCAGGGTCGAGCGCACCACCCTGACGCAAGTGGCCCGAGGACGGCTATTTTAACGCTACAAAACGACACCCCCGAAATAAAAATAGCCTCCCACCCGCCCCCCTCCTCAATAAGTCTAGCCTCCAGGGAAACAACTGGTCCATTCATTCCCCACCCACTCAACATGGCCGACAGGCGACTGACCTGCCATAACGCTCCGTTTTGACCCCACTCAACTCATCCCAATAATATAACTAATATAACTAGTATGCCTGATATAACCACTAACTCGCAGTCTGATATAACCAATGTAACTCGTATCACTGATATAACCAATATAACTAGTATCACTGATATAACCAATATAACTAGTATCACTGATATAACCAATATAACTAGTATCACTGATATAACCAATGTAACTAGTATCACTGATATAACCAATATAACTAGTATCACTGATATAACCAATGTAACTAGTATCACTGATATAACCAATATAACTAGTATCACTGATATAACCAATATAACTAGTATGACTAATACAGGGTGTTCCAAGTTCGTGGGTCACTTTTCTTATCACTAACGTTGCCCGAAGTTGTTATTTTTCTGTAGCTTGTTGTACCCCTAATCAGTTTCCCCATTACTCCCAGATGGTCGAATATAGCAGTTGCTATTCTAGCTATAGAATAGGGCAACTGATTAGGGGCACAATAAGCTACAAAAAAATAACCACTTCGGGCAATATTAGTGATAAGTGACCAACGAACTTGGAACACCCCGTATAACTAATGTATTTAGTATGGCTGATATGCCAGTATGCCAGTATGATATACAGGGTGTTCCAAATTCGTGGGTCGTTTTTACACCTGATATCGCCAGATACTAGTTATTTTTTTGTAGCTTCTTGTGCCCCTAACCAGGTGCCCCATTCTATAGCAACTGCTATATTCGACCCTTTGGGAGTAAATTGGGGGCACAACAAGCCAGAAAAATAACTACTATCGGGCAATATCTGTTATATAAAACGACCCACAAATTTCGAATATCCTGTATAAACGATAAACTAGTATGACAATATAACTGTGTTATATTGGTTATACAACTAACATGAGTTATATTGTTATATGGTTATTATGGTAGTTATATGTTATTGTTAGGCATAATAGCCAATATAACCACAGTAGTATGAGTTATATTGGTTACAACTAGTATGACTGATATAAGAAATGTAACTGTGGTAGTATGATAGTAATATTGGTTATAACTAGTGTGTGTGATGTAACCAATATAACTACTATGGCATAACTAATATCGCAATGCAGTTTCGCACAAAATGTCAAGCAAAAAAAAAAATCTGGAGCTTGTCCCCATCCGTTATACCTCTAAATATACCGTCTGCCAAAATAGCCGCGTTAAAACCCGCGGCCCCGAAAATAAAACCGCAGATCTATTTGCGGTGCTCTATGAGAAAGCCGAAACCCCCACTTTGCCGCAAAATATTCTCGCAAAAAAAAAGACGAGTTCTCGCCCGGGTAACAAGACTCGATAATGCGAGCGATAGTCCGGCCCCTGGAGCGATATGGCCGATGCTCACCTGCGGGGACGAGAATCATCCAATTTCGGACGAAAAAGCGGCAGATACGTCGGAAGGAAATTTCATACCCATTTTTCTAGTAATCATTACCCGCAGACGCACCAAGCTCTACAATTACAATTCACTGCTATTTCTAATGACACTTCAGTCACATGGACATTGCTTGTTGTACAGGGTAAGTCATCACCTCAACTCAGCCACCACCGACCACTGTTGGACGGTAAAAATGGCAACGTTGGTGTTAATGTATGAATATCGGTGACCGCACCAGTTCTGTCCGTCTCCTGGACCTGCCAGGCACGTGTCCATTAGCCCGACAATTTTAATGAATTTCGAGCGTTTACGAGCTGGTCTCTTATTGTGGGCTGTGTAGCGCAACATTACTGTCCGTAGTGTGCGGCGCAGGCCAACGAACGTTATTGCGGCGTTGCCATTTCTACCTAAATTCCCTATCACCTATTAGAACCCAACATTCGTGTGCTCAAACCATCCCGTTAACCGGCCGTTAATTCCTTATTACCCTACAAAAATTACTGCACCTTTCCAAACGAATAGCCGTGAGTGCGCAATTAATAGCCAGGACTATCGACACGGTGGGGCTACGCCCATCTTCCGATAAGCAACCAGGCCACGCCCGCTTCCTTTCTTGTATCATTCCAAGCTCCCAGCTCTGATTAGTTCCGAAGAGAGGTTGTCCGGAGTGGGTGGCGGTGAAGAGTTTCCCCCGGAGTTTCCTCTCCCCCATCCCAAACTTGCAATTAGACTATGAATATGCTCGGGGAAAGCTTGGCAGCCGTAATGAATATGTACGCGGCTCGGCGGTTTCGGTCTGGCAACACTGGAACGCAGGTTCATCATTTACTTGGGGGGG
>KZ538169.1:0-33093 GCA_000934665.2 Catajapyx aquilonaris | reverse complement strand
CGGCATCTGTTCCGAAATTAACCGTCGGTCAATTATCAGGTAATGAAACGCTGGGGCCAATCACGAGGAGGCGCCGGGTGGCTGCGACCAATAGTTGCGTCGTGAGTTTCTGGCGAACCTCGGTGGAGGCTATCCAGTCCCAATGGAGCCTTGACCGAGACTGGGTCTGATAAGTAGGCTGTGGCGAGCCTGGGAAGAGGCTATCGTGTCATAACGGAGCCTCGGATGATGCTACGTCTAATAAGTAGGTTGTGGTGAACATGGAGTGAGGCTATCCTGACTTAATGAAGCCGAGGATGAGGCTATCCTATCTTGAGGGAGCCTTGGCTGAGGCTAAGTCTAATAATTAATCTGTAGTGAGCCTGGGAGGAGGCTATCCAGTCGTAACTGAGCCTAGGATGAGGCTAGTCTAATAAGTGGGCTGTGGTGAACCTGGGACGAGGCTATCCTCTCTTAATGGAGCAGAGGATGAGGCAAAGTCCAGTAAATAAGCGGAAATCACGACCTGAGCGACCTCTAAAAGCATAATGACGCCAAACCATACCGTGTAGCGATACTATCGTCACATAGTATAGAATTGCTGCCTCCCCTTCCCTCGCCCAGGGAATCCGAAAAGTGTGGGATGGATTGTCGAAAAAATCGCGTCAACTTTTGTCGCAAACTTTTCGCGTGCCCTGAGGGTCTTCTGACACCAGTGTCTGAGAGATAAAAGTCACTTGGACCAATCCCGCCCGGCCTCCCCCACCCCTCCTCCACCCGATATCATCTCCGATAGTCCCCCTCCCCTTCCTCTCTTACCCCATCCTCCATTAGCAAGTCAATACGGAGGGGAGGCCTATAGACACGTCGATAGCCTGCAAATCCCTTACCCTTCGATTTTTCACTTCCCAAGGAGACTCGTGTTGGCAAAGTCGACCTGAGAGAGAGGAGACTACTCAAACTAGTATATAGCCCTGACCTGGCTGCAAGGTGAAAAAGGTTCGTGTCAGCTCAAATTTGCAAATGGCGGGCCGTGACGTCAGTCGGTCACGTGACAAGCATCAAAAGGCGATTATATAACTATCGCAGGGAAAATCACCTTCAAATAACTGATAGTGGTCAAATAACGGCTACTGGTGTTCAAATAGCGGCTACATTATGTTCAGGAATTACTAATAGTGTTCGCATAACGGCTATGAATGTTTAAATAACAGCTACTTGTTTTCAACAACGGCTAGTGGTGTTCATATGACGGCTATGAATGCTCAAATAACTGCTACATGTGTTCAACAACAGCGACTAATACGATTCGCATATCCGCCACTTGTGTTCAAATAGCGGCGACATGTTCAGGAACGGCTAATAGTGTTCACGTAATGGCTATGAATGTGGAGGCACGGTGGTCTAGTGGTTACACCCCTGGCCAGCCAAGCGGGAGGTCGGGGTTCAAATCCGTCCCCGTCACCTCTGCTTGACGGGGTCCTTTTTCAGCTTTTCACCCGACATGTCGGGGCAGAATTGCACTCCCTACTCTGCCTAGGGCCATGAGAAAAGGTCTGGTGTATTTCAGAAAGTCAGAAATGACTATAATTACATCGCCCTCCCTCGGGAACCTCCCCTTACCCCCTAAAAGGGCTCCTCCCTATCACGGGGTAATTTTAAAAATAAAAATAAAAAAGCAACGGCTATGAATGCTGAAATAACGGCTACATGTGTTCAACAACAGCGACTAATACTATTCACATAACTTGCTCATAACCGCCACTTGTGTTCAAATAGCGGCTACATTTTCAGGAACGGCTAATAGTGTCCCATAATGGCTATAAATGCTCCAATAACATCTACTTGTGTTCAACAACAGGTACTGTTCAAATAACGGCTACGAATGTTCCAAAATTTTTAACTCGAATGGAACGAAATAATAGTAACCGGTCTTACCGTTTCAATATCTGCTAACAGTAGAACGATTTCAAGTCAATTCTAGTACCTGAATGAAGAGTCAAAATAACTGCTACCGGAATTGAACATTAAAATCGCCGGTATTCTTGGTCTCATATTTTCGAGCAATGCAGTACGTAACGAATGCTGGAAAATATGCGCAATTTTTATCCTACCGATACTATCGTGTCCCAATCGCAAATTTCAGAAATAACCTGCTATTTCACGCCCATTTTCATTTCTCGAACTTCGCTAATTTTACGTATCAATAAAGCCCCTACCCGAGGAGGATATGGGATACAAAATATCTCGCTCTTCCCGACGTCGTATCGGGTCGGGAGATGGCTCGTTGGATAGCTCTCATCGACAATAATTGCCAACAAGAAAATTATCCGAATTGCAAGTTTCCCCACCGTTTTCGAGCTACGGCAAAGATTTTGCACCTTCGACCGCCACGATCGCTCCACCCACTCAACTCCCCTCCGCCACTCGTCTGTTTCGGCCTAGCACCCCACCACCTGGCCAAGAGCAGTATAACTTATTCGAGTGCGCTGTTTTCAAGAGTATTGTACTTCTCCCTTCTGCGGATGGCGTCGCTACCTTCGCTCCAGTGATACAACTCCCGAATGTAGTGCTAATGGTAACGGGCAGGGATACCAAGCGCCGAAGGCACGCGAAGGGGGCGAAGCCCAACAAGGGTACGGGGGGAGCCCCACTGCCGAGCGTAGTGAGTCGTGCATTATATGATTGCACAACCGGCATTGTTTCAAAAATCTATAACTTGCCGCCAAATGAAATTTCGCAGATCTAACAAAACTGCGCAATATAATAATGCCCAATCGATTCTATCGTGCCTGACTCGTAAATTCACTGTACATTCAATTTCGCGAATTTAACAAAATCTAATATACTAATATACTATTGCACAATCGATACTATCACATTCCGCGCAAATTTTGACGCCAAATTTAATCTGCATATTTAGCTAAATGACACTATATTAATGTACAATCGATTCTACCGTGTCCGAATCGCAAAATTCACGGCACATTCAATTTTGCGATCTTAACGAAATCTAATCTAGCATTGCACAATCGCCACGATCACGTACAAAGGAAAATATTACGGTAAATTTAACTTGGCGAATATTACAAAATAACTGTATGGTGGCATCACGTCACAATCAAAACTTTACGCCGAATTTAAAGATATCGCGAAATATATTGCTACACATCCGATACTACCGTGTTCTAAGCAGCACGTTACGTCCAATTCAATTTCGCGAATTTATGTAAGTGTCGCAATGTTACTGCAGGATCAATACTATCGTGTCCCAATCAAAACTTTACCCCCAGATTTAACGATACCGCGCGCAATATACAGGGCGTGCCAAGTATTTGAGTCACTTCTTGATAACTGATATCGCCCGATAGCAGTTATTTTTTGTCACTTGTGTCCCTAACCATGTTCCCCACTTGGGGGGGAGGGGGGTCGAATATAGCAGGTGCTATAGATCACACGGTTAGGGGCTACAAAAAATAAGTGCTATATCAGTTATCAAATACTTGGAACACCCTGTATTATAGTCTGACCATTTTCAGATAGAGACGTGACGTATGGTGACGTTTCATGAAGCACCAATCAGAGGCAGGATCGAAAGGGATACTTGAAGCTTATTGGGCGGCAGGGAGAGGAGGCGTGGCCAGGCGTCCATTTCAGAAAATGGACAGTCTATACTATCGTGTGCCAATCAACATTTTACGTCCAATTTAATTTCGCGAATTTACTTGCACGGATATAAATTTGACGCCGAACTTAATTTCGCGAATTTCCCTAAGGCAACGAAATCGCGCCTAGTTGCCAAGCCCGACCTGCTCCATTCACTCGCCTCTTTTTAAAAACTATTAGCTTCCGGCCTGACCCCGCTATTTCTGTCCCTTATCGCTTGATACTATCGGCACATCCGAGTGACGTCACAGCGGGGTTGCCGCTTCCCCCCCTATAGATATGAGTTGTTGCTCCGGGACAGCAATAAATCTCTCAGGGTGGGGACGCAAGCCCGCCCCGTTTTTGCCCTCAGGGTCGCCCGGGGGTCTAAAAATACCCCCAGATTGAACCCCCACCAAGGCCCCCAGAAATATACCCGGCATTATTTTTGCTCACCTACCCTCATATTCCCGCCATACCCCCAGACAAAGTCTACGGAGTAATTAAAGCCCATTGCTTCTTTTAGGACTTGTTTACCTTCCGGCTGCGGGGCACCCCTCAGTTCACGCTGCCCCCCCAAAAACTGCGGGCCCAATGAATGAACCACAATTGTATGAAAGAAGTTCGCAAACCTGGGAGGCCATACCAGCTTGGTATTTGCGGTGCGCCATTTTTTGTTTTTTTTTGAGCGGAATATTTTACGGCGGGTATAAATTAGCGGTTGACATTCTAACGGGGCGTTTATTGGCCCAAACGGCTACTTGAAATATTTACACGGCAAAGTTGGAAAATGGTAGTTAATTGTACTTTTGTCCGACTCTGGAGTGGGCTAGTTAGTGCTTGGACCAGACCATACTAGGTCGACATAAGACCACATCGGCCATCCACCTCTAAATGTGCCAATATAGCCGCTACTAATAACTGCTACGAGTGCTACTAACAACCTGGCTAGTGGCAAGAAACTACAGTTGATTCTGGATATAACAGGCTTCAAGGGACAGCGGAAGTCTGTTATAGCCAAATCGCCACTTTTGCTTTCCATATGCTTATAATGCCAACTTCTGCTGCTTGGTCGGGTCTTTTTCTGCTTTTCACCCGACATGCCGGGGCAGAATTGCACTCCCTACTCTGCCCAGGGCCAGGAGAAAAGGCCTGGTGTTTTTAAAAAATGTCAGAAATGACTATCGCACAGCGCCTTCCCTTGGGAATCTCCCCTTCCCCCCTAAGAGGGCTTCGAGCCCTACCACGGGGATTTAAAAACAATAATTCCAACTTCTGCATAGAATAGATGAATGAAACTATCCACAATAATGCAAAACTAGCTAAAAATCCGGAATTTTCTTCCGCCATCCCATTGTTGCCAAATATACCATGAAAAGAATGACTTGGGCCTTTTCGGCAATTATTAGATCAGTGACAGATGCGAAAATCACCCCCGATCCAGTATTCTTTGCCTTCCTGGGCATGGGAAAGGAAGTTAAATAATCAAAAACGGCATATTTTCTCGCCGAGTTGTCAAAAAAAGGGGGGGGGGGGGGTATGTTATAGCCCAGGTGAGGTAGAAATGAGTATGCTATATTAGGAGTAAAAATAAACCGGACTGTATGATCGAGGCTGTTATATCCGGAGTCAAGTGTACCAGAGTCAAATAACCGTTACTGGCGTTAAAAGAACTGCTATCAGAAAAGAACACATGATAATAACTGATACCGGCATCTTTACAACTCGTACCGGAAGAGTCAAAACTACTCCTGCTAGCTTTTAAATAACAGCTACCGGAACAAATGTAAGGTGCCAACAGCAAAACAATCACAATAACAGCTACTAACATTTAAACGTCTACTGTCCTAACAAATTATTCACTTATGTAACAAAAATCAAAATAACTGCTACTGAATTTAAATAACTGCTAAAGCAAATTGTAATAACGTACAAGTAGAACAATCAAAATAAGTGCTACTGAATTTAAATAACTACTGATAAAGCAAATTTCAATAACTTACAAGTACAACAATCGAAATAACCGCTATTCGCAGTTAAATAACTGCTGCCAGTAAAATAAATTAACTGCAATTGTCGTTGCATTAATGATTAAAACAGTGCACTACTACTGGCTCCAAGCAAACACATTTAACAACCACGATTGGTTAAGAGACTCGCAAGGCTCATTCCCATTGGCTCATCCGCGCACGTGGCTCATATCCACGTCATTCTCATGTCCAGAGAGCCGAACACAGCCATAACTGCTTTGGATCCTTCCCAATAAAACTAATAGGAATCCATCAACATTAAAAATAACCGCCACTAGCGTTTAAACCACCACTATCAGAACAAATTAAACTAACTGCCAACATAGCAAAATATTACAATTAGCGCCACTGCCGCTGGCATAACTACCCGGAAATAACAGCTGCTACTATTGTCTAAATAACTACGAGTGGAATGAAAGTAACTACCAGACTGAAATTAAAATAGCTGCTACTGACGTTTAACTTCTATCAATATAACATTAAACTACTACCGGTAGTAAAACAACTGCTACTAGAGTCAAGCACATGAACAGTTGCTACTGACACTGAAATAACTCCAAAATGGAAATGAAATAGCTCTTAGTGACGCTTAACTGCTATAGGAGCAAAAAAAAAACAGCTTTTCGTACACCCCACGAGCGTCCAAACTGTTAAATGGCTGCAACTAGTAAAATAACTGCTACTAGAATCAAGCCCATTAGCACACTTACTACTGGCCGTGAAATAACTCCTGTCACGTGGGACTGGGGGGTGGAGGTTAGGGCCTCGGACCCTAGAGGGGGTTAGGGAGGAACTTGCAAGGGTCAATAGGTGGGGGTGGAGAATTAAATAGCTGTTATCAGAGTAAAGACAGCTACTAGACAGCTCTTTGATACCCCAAGACTGTAGCTATAGTAGTCACACGACCAGCATACGGGTCATACACGAGCGTGACACCCCCGTGACCCTAGCTGATCCCATCCATCCAGCTTAAACGACGATCCGCATCAGCTGCAATTGTCATCCGCAGTTATCCAACTTGAACACACTATTGGAGAGCGGATAACTCCACGCTTTTTTTTTCGGTACATTTGGGATTGCGGTCAACATGATAAAGTAATCTCCCGCCATAAATTCCCAGCTCCTCTTTCCCCCCATTGGGAGACCATGAAGTGACGTCAGCGCAGCCAGCCAGAGCCATCTGTCGGCGGTTAACCCAGGGGCCATTTTGTCTCCTGGGCGGCCATTAGTGGTCAGCAGGATACCTCCCCCTGTGATTTATCCCCAGAGGGTTTTGCACACTCTGGCAACCCCTGGGCTGCTCCTCTGGCGCCCCCAATCGATACAAAACCCAACCATTGTTTTAGAACTAAGCCAAGTCTAATAGGGCTCGCAGGGTGAGCCACTTGACAATATTATGTCCCGCAGTGTCGTCTGTCATTCCCAGGGATCCGGCCGGTCATTGGTCGCGACGTCTATAGCGTTTGTCGGCGGAGAAATGTGTGGATTTTGCCGCCCACGACGCCCTCGACAATGGACTCTCTTGTCTGGGTTAACACTGCCCTCTTTGCTTGCGCCGTCAATCACTTTCCTCCCCCAGATGGTGACGAACGCCCCCGGTTTTCCGGAATAGGGATCGGAAAACCGGTTTCCGCACTCCGGAATAGGGCAGCGGTTTTCGGGTTCGGGATCAGAAGGGGGGCATTGTGGTCTATGCTGGCCAGCCTGGCGGGAGGTCAGGGATTCAAATCCCGTCCCCGTCACCTTCGCTTCGTCGGGTCATTTTCAGCTTTTCACCCGACATGTCCGGGCAGAATTGCACTCCCTTCTCTGTCCAGGGCTAAGAGAAAAGGTCTGGTATTTAAGAGAAATGACTACTTAACTTAAGAGCGCCCTCACCTTGGGAACCTCCCTTCAGGATTGGAAAACCGGATTTCCGGAAATGGGAAACCGGTTCCCGGACTCCGGACTAGAGCAGCGGTTTTCTGACTCGGGATTAGAAACAGGGTTTCGGAAATCAGAATCGGGAAAAAACGGATTTCCGGAAATGGGAAACCGGTTCCCGGACCCCGGAATAGGACACCAGTTTTCGGATTCGGGATCAGGAACAACGTTTCCAAAACTGGGATTGGAAAACCGGATTTCCAGAATCGGAAAGCCGATTTTCCGGACTCTTTGAATTTTATAGGAAACCGGGTTTCCAACATTGGAATTGGGAAACTGTAACAGGCCGGATTCGGGCACCGGATTTCGAGTTCGGGATTAGGAACAGGGTTTCCGAAATCAGGACTGGAAAACCGGATTTCCGATGTCCGGATTAGGAAACACAGATTACCGGGAAACCTTCAGTGATGTATTACCACCGAGGCAGGTTGGCATAGTGGATAGGGCGTCCGACTGCTAATCGGGAGGTCCTGGGTTCGAATCCCGGGGCCGGCAACCTTGACCGTGGTTTTCTGTGGTTTTCCACGGTCTTTCTAGGATAATTCCGGGGTCGCTTCCGTATAATAGGCCACAGCCGCTTCCTTCCTTCCCTATCCTTGGAGGTTGAAAGGCAATGCTGGGCCAACCTCCTTAAATATATCAATTATAAAGTGATGTATAGTGTGCAACTTCTTGCCGTAAAAGAAAACCGGCAGTATTTGGACTAAACATGGCGCACACATTTCGGACGATAAAAATATAAGTTATTGACTTATTGTAGCTTATAGCCAATGAGGGCGCAACTCGCTGTCAAGCCAACAAGCGCGGCGAAATTCGTAGCGTCAGCGAGAAGCGGCTTCTCGCTCATGCTACGAAGTCTCGAAACGGAAACCCGGAAACCCGGATTCGTGAATGGGGAACTGGTTTTCCGGGCTCCGGATAAGGAAAATGTTTACCGAAATATGGATTATGAAGCCGGTTCTAGGAATTCCGAACATGGCGAATTTTAAATGAAATCGAACCTAATATTTTAAGTGTGTCGATTTGCCCAGTCCGCCATGTTCAATCCAGACCAATAGGGTGCTGAAAACAGGGTTGCCAACAGCTCCGAATAAAAACGCGCCACCTGCTGGGGCTGTCAAAATAACAGCCGGTTTAAAACAAACAACGACAATGTACCGCCGTTTTACTACGCCTATTACACAAGGTTACATGCACTTGGACAATGTGCCGCTGTTTCAAAAAAAAAAAAAAAAAATCAAAGCCCGTAACTTTTGATTGCATAAGTCGTCTGGACGCCTTCCAGCTCACTCGTTCCACTCCGTTCCATTCCCTCAATTACCCTCGAAATGAGGAACGATCTGTGCAAAACTGGTCCCATCAAATCCAATCAAATGTCTCCCAAAATTTTAACGCTTGGTAAAATTCCCGGCCGGTTATTTTGGATGACAAATGACAGGCTGGTGAGGTTGACATGTGAGTTGTCGCGTCCAAAAATTTGTAACATAGAGCGGTATTTCCAGTGGTGCAAAATTCCAGGCGCATACCTGGAATTTTGCCACTGGCAAACAGGCCGTTCATAAGCATTAGGACAAGTTGGACTTTAAAAGAAGCGAGAACGTTCACCGCTAACCGTCAGCAGCGTGTATAATTTTAAATCCTGCAGTACAGCATTAGGACTAAACATGGTGGACTCATTTCGGACGATCAAACTATAAGTGATAAACTTGTAGCCAATGGGGCGCGACTAGCTGCCAAAAAGCGTGAGCGAGAAGCGAATTATCGCAACCCATTCGCCTGCTAACACCGATGGGTGATTCGCTTACATTTTTTGCGTACACGGGACTATCCTTATAACACGCTTTTGGGCAGCGACATTTTTTGAGCGAGAAGTCGACGGGCGAATCTAGTGCGTGAATTGGCTTGTCGCTCACGCTCAAATTCAATCCATTCTCGCTGCCAACGAGCGAGGCGATTCACTCGAAAATTACCAATTATAACTAATACTTGCAACTAATTTTCGATATCTCTGCTGCCTATTACCCATCACTAGATGGCAGGAGGGCGCCTTCGCATGCCTGGGTGTGGGCTCTATACTTGATTTAGTCGTGCTTTGGTCCGGTTACGGGCCGGTCTACGGTTGATCCATACCCGTCGTATTATTGGACCACGACCCTGCGGGGTCAGAGGGATCGCCTGAGGAGGTCAACCCTCACAGGTGTTCCCTAGCTACAATCGGTCGTAGCGAAAGCGTAAGCGAGACGCCAACTGAC
Organism: Catajapyx aquilonaris; assembly: GCA_000934665.2. Taxonomy (NCBI): domain Eukaryota; kingdom Metazoa; phylum Arthropoda; class Diplura; order Dicellurata; family Japygidae; genus Catajapyx; species Catajapyx aquilonaris. The sequence goes on along the minus strand of KZ538169.1, from coordinate 23,264 downwards.
TTCTCGCTCACGCTACAATATCTAGAATTCGCTTCAAAACTAGTTCTCGCGAGGTTGTGAACAGAGCAGCTTAGCGACACAAATCGCTACGAACTAGCTTGCCTCTGGTGCGACTCGCTACTAAAAAGCGTGCTCCACATTTGAATATGGCAGCCCCGGAAGCCCAGATTTTTCCACCGTGTTTCCCGTGCTTATTCCAGGCCTTGCTTTCGCCCCCCTTATGAGAGACCCCTGGGGACGGAATTAAACATGCGGGAACGGAATTCATCTCCACCTCCAGCGTACATCTCAAAAAGCGACAACCGGAGGCGAGCGACATTTCAAAAGACACTTGCGAAACATTCCGCGTAATCTGAAATATAAAAAAATGCTCTGAATGTCGCAACATAACCGTTACCAATAACTGCTAGCGGTAAAAGAAACAACTGCTACTAGTATTTAAATACCAGCTGTCTGATCCAATTTAAATAACCTGCTAGCATCTGACGATCTGAATAACTGCCATCGGTACAGCAAATCAAAATAACTACTATCATTTAAATAGCTGCTACCAAGACCAAATAAAATAACTGCTACTGCCCGACGCACCGGTGTACATGGTCCCTGTGGAACCGGCATGGAACCTGGTGGAACCAACAGGTTCCAGGAACCAGTGTACACCTTTTTGGGGGAGTGGATACCCCCTTGCTAGTGCCATAGCATAGGCATAACGACTATCAGTACAAATCGAAATAACTGCTACTAGCATTTAAATAACTACTGCCAGAAGGAATTAAACAACTGCTACTGGCATAACTACTACCAGTAGATTGAATTCAAAAATAAAATAAAATTCGCCACGCTTTCTGGCAGCTACTCGCGAATTATGAGACCTTTTCCCGCTGATATCCGCACATCTGAATAACTGCGACCAGTAGAACAAGTTCTCAGAAATTAAATTTCTCGACACGCTTTCTGGCAGCGAGTCGCACTTAAAAAGCGTGCGAAATGACATGTTCTCGCTGATAACAATAATACGAGATACCTGCTACTAGCATTTAAATAGCACCCGCCAGAACCAATTTAAATAACTGCTACCAGCAGTACTATATCGCTCAAAAAGATGAAGACGATTTTGCATTGAAACCAAATGCAAAATCCTCTACCATATTTGTGAGCGAAATAGTACATATTCTCAACATTTGAATAAACTTTTCTCCACGCTTTTCGGCAGCAAGTCGCGCCTAAAACGCGTGCGAAATGACCTTGTCTCGCTGATATCCGCGCGTCTGATAACAACAATACGAAATAACTGCTACCAGCATTTAAATGACACCCGCCATAAGCAATTTAAACAACTGCTACCAGTAGTACATATTCTCAAAATTGGAATAAACTTCTCGCCACGCTTTCCGGCAGCGAGTCGCGACTAAAAAGCGTACGAGAAGTCCTTTTCTCGCTGATATCCGCGATATCGGCCAACCCACGACCAAGTGACCTTGATCCCAGCCAATCACGCTGCCATCTATGAGCAAGGCACTCCCCTCCATCCAATCGTCCCATTAATGTCAACCTCCCGCCGTCCCATTCCGGACACCTGGCCCATTAAAACCGACACCGGATCAATAGTAATCAGCGTTCATTAACTCTCGTCCCAACACACCGGAAGACCAGTATTTTTTGAAGGGTGGGAAAGACGACAAATGCGATAGATCTACCTGAGAGTCTAGTAATAGACCATCATAAGCCACAAAATTCTGGCACGGTTCCTATTTTTTTTCTAGCTCTAACTCTAGGGGCTAGATTATAAATATTCCTAGCGCTTGGCAACTTGTAAAGGCGTCTGCTTCGGGCAAAGTCCCCGAGACTATGCGGCCCCAAAACACGTCTACGAAACCTGCATAGTTTCGCTCCACACAAAAATATGTGCATGGACTAAAAATGGCGGATCGTATGTCACTCTTTTGTCACCATTGGGTATGGCCCACTCTCTAATATGACTTGTAAATCGTCATCCCAGGGTTAGTTGGACGCGGCCCGAATCAATATTGTTGCATGAAAAACCAGGGCTGGTTCATGGTCCAACTCGCAGGTGGAGCCACCAGCTGAATCACCCCCTTTAAAATCTCGGATATATATTTCGATACATCGGCAACCCCAGTCGATACTTGCAGAGAATCGGCCTGACTACTGCGAAACAATTCAGACACGACAAAGAATACCCTTTAATAGGTCTATCAGTCGATATATCGCCGCTGGTAGGTATTTTAAATTTTTCGACGCCGATTTCTGATATCTCGATCCACTCACGTGAAAATTTTACGTATCGATATGCTATCAGGCAACTGTTCAACATATCACTAGTTCTTCAATTAATGGATATATCGGTCTATAATCGGCGCTGGTAACAGTTTGGTATTTTTTGATCTGCCGATTTACGATATTTCGGTCCATGTTCATGAAAGAAAAAACACGGTATCAATATGCTACCAGGTAACACTTCAGCAGATCACAAGTTCTTCGATTAATATATTTTCAATATATTGCCCTAAAATCGATATGCTGGTAGGCAACAGTCCAATATTCATCGATTTGTCGATATGTAACTTATCCATATTTAGATGCCTATTTGTGAAAAACCAATGTATCGAGATGCTAATAGGCAACTACAGTTCAGCATCACATCACAAGTTACTCGATATATCGGCCTGCAATCGATATATGGTTTGGTAACAGTTATATATTCATCGATTTGTCAATTAGTCGATATTAGATATTTTGCTGTTAATTTTCAAAATCAACATACCGATACTGACTAGTAAGCAACAGTTACTTTCGATATGCTATATTTCGATACATTTTTAAGAAACAAAACCAACGCATCGATATATGCTAACAGGCAGCTGTTCACAAGTTATTCGATATATCGACCTGTAATCGATGTGGTTACGCAACAGTTCGATATTCATCAATTTGTCAATCAGTCAATATCCGATATTTCGTTATTTTTTAAAAATCAGTGTATCGATATGCTAGTAGGCAACTAATATTTATCGACTTCATATCAGTCGATGTCCGATATTTACATCCATTTTTAAGAAACAAAACCAACGTATTGATATGCTAATAGGCAACAGTTCGATATTTATCGAATAGTCGAACGGTCAATATCCAATATTTCGATGCGTTTTATGGAAAATCAGTGTACTGATATGCTAGTAGGCAACTATTCGATATTTATCTATTAGATCAGTCAATATTTCGATTCGCTTTTATGAAAAATCAGCGTATCGATATGCTAGGAGGCATCAGTTCGTTATAACACGGCTAAGTTCTTGGATCCATCGATATATCGGTCTACATATCGATACTTTCCAGTCGGGATCCTGGGCAACGGATGTTCCAACATTGCTGGGCTCACCCAATCACATCGCCCGTCACATTCTACCAAACCTCTTCAGCCAATCAGAATCCCCCTGATCAGCTCAACCTACAAAAAAAGCCACAAAAAACCCCACATGCCCTACACTACACACATAAATCCCAAAAAAACACACAGCCATGCATAGAAAAACCGCACTATCCCCTACATAACACAAAAATTGACTAAAAAATTTAGAAATATATATTTTTAAAAAATAGGAAAAGAGAGCAAGGAGCAAAAGCCACACATACCTCTAAGGTTTCGCCTCCTATCTGGCACCAGCCTTCGGGGAGGAGCTCTGAAGTCTGTTGGGCCTCCTACGAAGAGATGGGGGAAGGCGGGGGATAGAAAAAAGTGGGCGGGATTTTGGAAGAAATAAAAAAAAAGAAACAGGGGGGGAATATAAAAAATAATATATTGTTCAAAAATAATATTTGATGTTCAAAAAAAGGCCCAATAAACTTCAGATATCTCCACCTCAACAGGCCCTCACATTCACACACACTCACTCTCTCGCTCTACTTTCTCAACAATGTGCTTCTGAATCCGCTGAATTTGAAGCTCATTTTTTTTTGAGTTAGTTCCAGCAGAGATAGGAGACAAAACAGGGGTGATCAGATGCTGGGCACGGTGCTTTGTTGTGGGTCAGGCCTCTCCAGGAATTGTCACTAATCGAGTCAAGTCAAATTGCAACCCACTACGGACACTTCTGTCGTCCCAAGAGAAACAAAAAAAGCCGCATCTACAAAATCTGTAAGGACCTTGCAGACCCTGTACGCGACATTCGTCCTTACAGACACGTTGGTGAATCTCTTATCGCCCTCAGTTATCAGCTTGGGTGTCCGGAGTGGGTGGCATTCAGATAAAGCGAATTGGGCAAAGCTGCGATTAGTCCACCGATCCTAAATGCCCGTTTACACGATGCCGGTCCTAACCAAAGTAGGGACGATCAGCCAAACAGAATTCTCCCAATTCCTATCAGAGTGGAGCATTTTGATTGGCTGACCGTTCCTACTTCCGTTAGGACCGTCATCGTGTAAATGGGCCTCAAGATTGCATGTCTGGAACGTCTATGATGACACCCTGGCACAACCCGTCAGCACTCTCGCAAGGTGAAAGGTCATTTTCATAACCTTCACCTTGCTAGAGTGCTGATGGAGCAAGGACATTTTTTTGGCAGTGCAATCTTACGACCCATGGACTACATCAGGCCGTTCACATGGGCGTCGTTGGCGTCGTTACGGATTGGACCCACCAATCATTGCGCTGATTGGTGGGTCCAACACCGCATGATCAAGACGTCAGCTGTATCAACAATTTCAAGTTTTTAAATTTTGACAGGATTAAATCACAATGAATCATTGCTGCAGTTGAAGATCATCTGGGTCAAAGGTCACCGTGACAGTTCGGAGGCATTTGCCCATCACCTGAAGGAACAGGAGGGTGGAACTCGGTGACGTTACGTAGTCGGGTCACTACACAAAAGTAAAAAACCTCACAACATCGACAAAAATGGGGGGAGGTCAAAGGTCGTGGTAAGTTTTTCACAAAAAACAATCCCCCATTAGTTAAAAACACACTACAGGGTATCCCGCAAGGTCTAAAACCAGCACACTAATCCCTAAAAGCTGGTTCTAGACTTTGCATTTTCCAAAAAAAAAACAACATAAAACCAAAAGCTTGCCCACACACACGTGGCCACCGGTGGTGTCAAAAGGTGACGCCATGCAGGAGGGGCACAAGAGGCTCGTCATGAGTTGCCACTTTGGGGTCACCAACATAAGTTATTTCCCCCATAACCCCCACCAAAAAACACGAGGCCTAGCAGCTAACTACAGTTGGCTACACTGGCGAGCATAAAAGGCAGTGAGTTCTACCCAAAAAATTCCATACAAATAAGTAAATAAACACACGCACACACACACATAGATAAATAATGGTACAAGCACACCCCCACCTTTCTTCGAGTGCTGTATGTTCACTTTTCAGTTACTATGTCTGGCTACTGGCTATTCCTCATATTAGTTATTCCGTGGGGGGATACCATGCCACTACTCGATCGTATCGGGCGATAAACACTATCATTACCGGAATTACATGCATGGCCCATTACGAGACCATAAAGTACGAAAAAAAGACGTAACTGAATAAAACATGGACGATTCGGTCCAAGATTGTAGTAAAAGCAGAGAGACTTAAATCGACCTCGGAAGTGACCTTCCGAGCCTCATTTAGCCTCCATTTGCAATGGATATGTGCGCAAATCACCTACAACGAAACGTCTCCGAAAACTTTCTAATAGCGTCGCAGCGGGTTTTTCGGACACTTGAAACAGTATCGAGCTGAGCCCGGTTTTCTCTGCCCCCGCAAACTCCGGAGTCCTGTATTATTCAGGCGGCTAAATGCCTCCGGATCATTGCTAATTCAGAAGCGGAGAAGACGTCACCTGACAACTGTCATTTTGCTTGGTCCTCTCCCGGTATTAGACCGCAGACTTGGCAACGCGGCCAAGATGGCGGCCTGGTTTCCGCCTCGAGACTTTACGGGTCGGCTGTGGACGTACAAATTGGCTCAGAGGCGCGTCTGAACGCCCGTGTTGAGCTAGAGAGCGAACTATTATGAAGCAACTAAAATTTCGCTGAATTTTCACTGCTATTCAAGCGGTGACGGCATGAATGTGGGCAAGATGGCCGCCGCCTCGCAACTTTACGGGCCGGCAGTGGATGTACTAACTGCCGCAGGGGCGCATCTGGACGTCAGCGTTTTGCGGGACAGCGAACTATTCTGCAGTTACTAAAATCTCGTCAATATTTACACTACTATCTACTATTATACAGGCGACAGCATGGATATGGGCAAGATGGCCGCCGTCTCGCAACTTTACGGGCCGGCTGTGGACGTACTAACTGCCACAGAGGCGCGTCTGGACGCAAGTGTTAAGCAGGACAGTGGAACTATTCTGAAGCAATAACATTTTCTCTACTTTTGCAATAGTATGCCAGAATCAGCCAGGGAGCCTCTAGATTGTACGCGCCGGGTCTTGACTACAAAACTGGCGTGAGAATAAGCATGCGCAAGGTCGAATATAGAGAGGGAAAGTCCTTCAGCATTGTTCATGCCAAATCGTACTTGTGGCGCCACTTGTTAATAGCGAAAAAGAGCGAATCTAACAATAAGAGATGTATCGGTTTGCTCTTTTCCCACCACCGTGGCGCCACCAGTACGAGTATCTTTCTAGATCAGACCAAGAAATAAGCCTGTAACAGAGGTGCTGCCTAGGAGGCAGCACTTCTGTTCGAGGTTAATATCTTGGTCTGGTCTGGAAAGATACTCCTTTGACCGACTAGTCAAGATGGCTGCCATCATTCCCACCTCACGACTTTGAGCCGACGCTGCGCATGCGCAAATCGGCAGAGAACGTCCCAATCGCAAATTAAGCACCCTCTAAAATGAACCTTTCTGAAATGACTAAATTTTCCCAGCAAGATGGCGGCAGCTTCGCATTACTCGCACCAATATCCCCCCGGCACCTGCAGGGCACGCCGTGATTGGAAGCTTCCGGGCGGCGACAAGTGACGTCAAATAGTCGGTTCCGCGTCGCCTGCAGCGGCAACGCAGACGAGAAAAAGAGGAATCTCTGTCAAAGATGCTGCTTCTGCCAGGGAGGAAGCGTGTCAAGGAGGCTTTTGTGCGAGTTCACAATGTGGAAGGAACCTTGCAAAAGGCTCCCGCTCCTCCCACCAACCCCCACCCCAGCCACTGCAGGTCTAGAAATACTGCATAAACCTGTGACGTCACAACAAAAAAGGGACGACGCTTCTTAATAATTAGGACGCGCGCTCATTAATCCTCCCATATCGCGCCCACCAACAGTGTTTAGTCCCAATTAACCCTTAACTGGTCGCAATGCGTGCGGTGTCACAGAGCAACGTTCGGGGGGAAGTGATGAGTTTACCGTCGCTCCTGGGGCCAAATAATTCCCCGCGCCAGTTTATCGACTAAATTGCAATTAGCCCATCTCGTTATCGCTCCTCCCCCGCTTTAAAAAAAATATATATTCAGTCGGCCATGTTCGATCCTCCACTTCGCTCCAAAATGGCCGTCCGCTCGACCGCATCGCGATTTCGCAACCCGATTTCCGGGCCCGTAAATCGTCGCTGCCCTGTTCCTGTGCGTTTAACCGACTCCGGAGCCCGGAACAATTCCGCACGCGTGCTGCGAGTTCACTTTTGGCGAAAACCCGAGGCCTAATTATGCGCCTCGAAAAAAGTTTTCCAATATGGCCGCATGTGCCAGGCATCGCTAATGGCGGCCAACGGAGTCGATTAGGCACTTGTCTGCTTATGGTCTACACGCTGTGATTGAAATGGTCAGCGATTTTTAGTCCATACGCTGCTTATCACTAAGTATTATCAAAATAGCTGTTGTCAAAAGTATGTCTGCTTATTGTCTACATGCTGATTGAAACGGCTAGGGATTTTTAGGCCCCACGCTGCTTAACACTACGCAGTTACCAAAATAGCTGCTACTTTATCAGTTGACAAAAGTAACCATCAGTTTTTGCGAAGCCTACACCCTTCTAATTTAGTTAAAATGCGACCATTTGACTTATATTAGCTACTTCTACGTTATAACTTTAGCAGGCACCAAAATAGCTGCTACTTTAGCTGTTTGTCAAAAGTAACTACCAGTTTTAGCCCCACTGTTCGGAGCCTACACCAGCCTAATTTAGTCAATATGCAGACATTCCATTTATATTAGCTACTTTTAAGTGACAACTTTAGCAGGTACCAAATAGCTGTTACCGTAGCAGTTATCTAACGAAATTGTTCGTGCCTACATTCTCCTAATTCCCTTACGGGTACATCCAATCGACTAATATAAGCAGCTACTTTTAACTCATAATGCTATTAGCATCATATTGCGAAAAATCGCTAACTGGACAATTCAACTGAAACTGCATGTTCGGGAGGACAAGAGCCTTCGAGCGAATTCGCGAGTTGTTCGCGTGAGCGACAAGTTCACTTGCGACTTGTCGCTGTCGCTCAAGCTACACCGATTCTCGGCGTTTGAGAACACCTATACGAATCTAGCCAAACTTAAGACAAACTGAAGCTTTCTCAGGTGTTCGCAGCCTACTGAATTAGTTAAGGATGCATCAGTTCGACTAATATTATCAGCTACTTTTAACATCTAAAGTAACTGAGCTATAAGCAACGAGGTGCGAAAATTTGCGAACAGCACAATTCAACTGCGCAAAGCTTCGTTCCCAAGCGCGCAAGAACGACTTTTGAATCGATTTCGATGAACTGGGAATTGGATTCTCGCTTTCACTACACGATATTCTCTTCTTTTTGTAGTTACTTATAGCTGTTATAAAAATATTGCTGATAGTTAGCTGAAGGAATGGTCCACTTTGTTCGGAGCCTATTGCATTAGTTAAGCATGCATTCGACCTAATGTTTAACTGTTACAATAAGCAGCTTAGTAGTAGAAAGTCGCTAACCAGACCATTCGCTTTGTACCAATGCAATGTCTGGAATTTAGGGGGAGTAATGTAGCAGGAATTAGGGGCACAAGAAGCTACAAAAAAATAACCACTTCGGGCAATAATAGTGATAAGAAAGTGACCCACGAACTTGGAACACCCTGTACATTCGATACAATGTGTAAGAGGGGGAAAGAAGGTGGAAAATAGGGCGAGCCCCCAAGTCCATCTCCTATTTATGGTGTCCCTCACTCCGGGGGTCAAGTTGGGGTAGATTAGGTCGGAAGGAACTGCACAGTGTTAGCTATATTCGTACTAAGCTGCTTATAGTAGCTAATACTATGTCGAATGCATATTTAATAGGCTGAACAATGCAGCAAGCTAAAACTAGCAGCTATCTGACAACCGTTACAAGCAACTGCATAATATCGCCAAATGTCGTCCAATCGTTCAGCGTGTAGAACCAAAAAATCGCTCAAATATTCTCGCACATCCCAGCAGTTGGTGCCAGCACACCCTTTCAATTACAGGGTGTGCTCGGTAAATATAAAGCAACAATTTAGGTCCGGGCGACGAGCGCAAAATGGCGGGTTGGGGATTAAAGCGAGCGATTTTTTCGCCCTCTCTCTCGCCGCAATCTGGCTTTCCCAATCGATGCAAATCGGTTTATTTGGAGAAAATGGTACCGGAGAGGGGGTGGAGGGGGGATAGATAATAGAATTCCATTACCCTCAATCCCAGTCGCGTCTACCCCACTCTTTGAAGTGGGTTTTAAGTCAGCCTCTTTTGTTGCGCCGGGGCTTCAACAATGGTGTAAAACATGTGTGCGTGTGTGTGGATACAACAAACCCGCAATTTTTGGGTGGAGCTCCTCTGCCATTTTTCTCTCTCTCTCAAGATCTATCTCTCTGCATAGAATCCACCAGGTGGCTGCACCGAGCACATTTGCACACTTTCCAAAAAAATTAACACCGGTGGTGTCATAAGTACAAAACAATCGCTTACCTTTGGATGCGCTCTCCGTGGAAACGCCACCTTTGGATCAATCTGAAAATTAGATAGAGAAAAAAACATTGATTAGCATCACTAGACCAATTGGTAAAATCAGGTATTTCCAAGACTCGTGCATAATTAGCTTTTTTTGCCCCCCCAGGTTGCAATTACAGCGTGTTGTAATGGCTTTGCGGCAAGCTCGCTCGCGGAAGCAAACACTTTTTCTTGAAATTAGTGTTGCCTTGGACCTCCGACTTCTGCGGTCTCATAATTGCAGGTGGTCAGCAGGTGGCGGGCCGGTCGATTCTGCCTGGGTCACGTGATCTAACTTAGCCAATCGGGTCGACTCGAACACCGCCATATCTTTCTGGCATTGCCTTCATACTCGTGGAGCGAATTCGAGACGTTTTAAACGAAAAGCGTGCGATAATCGAGTTCTCGCTCAGGCTTTTGCCTCCACCGATCATCTCTCGCTCTCCAGATGTGTTCCCATGCTCGCGAGAACAACAGATTTTGAGCCAATTCGAGACATTTTAAACGAAAAACGTGCGATAATTGGCTTCTGGCTCACGTTTATCCCTCCACCGATACTCGCTAGCTTCTGATCATCTCTCGCTCTCCAGATGTGTTCCCGTGCTGGAGACAACAACAGATTTTGAGCGAATTAGAGACATTTTAAACTAAAAGCGTGCGATAACTGAGTTCTCGCTCACGCTTTTGCCTCCACCGATTCTCGCTAGCTTCTGATCATCAGATGTGTTCTCATGCTCTCGTGAACGACAGATTTTGAGGGAATTCGAGACTTCTTAGCGCGAGCGTGTAGTTATTGGACGATCCCTTTGTGTTTCCAAGTTAGCCAAAATAAGTAACAGCGAAAGCGTGAGCGAGAAACCTAAGCGAATTTGCTCGCGACATGGGAAACACTTTTAGGCTGTGTGCCCAAGCTCGCGAGAAAGGGCCTAAGCGTAAGAGAGAACGAGAAGTCAAATTTCGAACCCGATTGGCTCGTGGAATCGTCTGTGGTGGATACAACGGGCTAATGGAGTTAGTTCACGCTTTCGCTAAGGCCGTTTCTCGTGAGCTTGAGAACACTACTAGAATTGGCCCACGCTCACGCTTTCGCTATCTTGTAGATATACACCTAAAAGGTGTCGGGAGAACCATTGTTTTCGAGCGAATTCGAGACATTTTAGCGTGAGCGATAAGTCAATTGGCTACGACAGATTCTCGCCAGATTGTGAAAGAACCATTTTGCGGTGAACCAATCGCTGTGAGCAACAATCCCACGTAGCTTATCTAAGCAGTTATTTCCTAACAGCAAATTTAGCTAATATTTAGTGAAACCGGCTATACGCTTTCGTAATAGGAAACCCCGCACTTTTCCCTACTTTCCTATAGGCGTCTGCTGAAGGATAGGAGTGTATCCGCCGGGAAGGAAGGTTAGGTCATGGTGTAGGTTGGTGCAGCGTGACCCTACCTCCGCCACATTCGGTGTCATATTACGAAAGTCCTTCCGTGAAACATGGCTATATAACGGACCCTGCCTCGATAAAAACGATATTTTCGTCTCCCTTAAAATAGCTGTTATAAAATAAACAGCTTACGACATTAGCCTGAATGGCACATTGTTAACTGCTGGTTAACTGGCTAACGTCTGATGACAATGTGGGTCAACATGGATGATTCACTGCACAATTCGGGCTGCTACCATCCAACTTAATATGCATAATATGATATGATAGCTGTTATTTTGAAACTTAGACGTCAGGATTCAGCAAGCCGTACTCTTCGGCTCAACAATAACCCGTACAAATTGCCTTTTGAGAGCGCTGTTTACCCCAGGCCAGACTGGAACTATCGGACGGCCCGCTTGTTGTTTTTTGTTGTTGCAAGTGCCAATAAAACCGGTCCTAACCCCAGCAGTTTAGCCTGCAACTCCTTGGGAAAGAGTACAAAAACTATCGGTGCATGGTAAATAGTCTGGCAACATTGATCCGGAACGGCAAATTGAAATACTTATCCGGGCTTGCCTGGGCTCATACGGCCTCGTCATAAACTTCCCCCATGGCGTACTCAAAAACCGGTTTCAAATACAGCACACGTGCTATAAATTTCCATAACGCAAACGCTGGAGTGTGGTCGAGTCGGCCATTTTGGATCCGAAATTTCCATACGTAAGAGCCAACCATTACTATTTCCATGCCATAAATGTGAAGTGCGGGCAATGGCGGCCGTTTTTAATCCTGCATTGGCAACGCAAATGTCCGAGGCAGCCCCCTGTCACTCCTACCCCAGCCTTATGGAGACCCCCCGTGGGCGTAGTCGCTCCCACCCGCCGAAAGTGCTTAGGAACTGTGGAGCGACACCAGCGCCTAATCGGAAACCCCATCTCCATATACGGGTGGGAGCTAATAACGACACGCAACGCCATTTTGAATCCCACATTTGCATCACATCATATGTATAGCTAATCACCTGAAGTTGACGCCATTTTGCATCCTTTCCATCAGGTAGGTGCGTTTGAGCTAATACGGACGCCATTTTAAATCCCACACTTACATTACACAAATCGAGTTCTATACGGTGACGCCATTATGCATCCAGGTGTTTGGCCTTGTCTTTGGGTCATTTCCAGGTGTCGACGCCATTTTTAATCCCACATGTAAATGCAGCGTTTGGGCTAATCGACTGGGTTGGACGCCATTTTGCATCCAAGCACTACATTTCCTCCCAATTTTTAATTTGTTAAACAGTATATTGCTGAAATATTTGGCATTTCCCGCCTTTAAAAAAATGACTGCAGGGCCATTAGGGCTTACCCTGCCCCAACTTTGATTATGATGATGACTGCGACGGCGTTTGCGACCGGGTTTTACGACCGGCGAGGGTCTCAGGACTAGGAAGTATCTAATAGCACACCCCGCGGTTGTCAGATTGCGAAGGGACATGTCGGGGCTGTCCCCAACAAGCCAACATCACTCGCGGAAATTCGCCAAAATCCTGGAGCAAAACGAGGTTACATGCGCCAAATTAACCGGAGCCGGAAATGGACACAAAATGGCCGCTTATTCTAAGTGTGCGTGCAAAATTTGGTGGCACAAAAATACATGACATCAGCAAAAGAAACGCGCTTTAAGAAGTAGCGCCAAAAATTATAATAGCTTACAGCTGTGCGTAATTATCCAAACGGATATTTAAGCACTTGGCCTTTATTAATGCGTACATTTGCAAAGCTTGACATTTAGTAATTGCCAAAAAATTAAATCCGACTGTTCTTTTTTGCGAAAATACTGGCACTGACATACCATTTTATTAATAAATATTTTTTTTGCTTAAGAAATGGCAAACTGGTTATTTAACTATAGAGCAGGGTTGCCAATAGTGAAAAGCACACTACATACCCCCAGATCACACAACATGCAACAGGCCACAGTGCTAAAGTGGTGGGCGACAATCCGAACAAGCCCATGAATATTGCAAATCCAGCGCAAAAAAAAAAAACTGTTCTAGCCAATCGCCACTCCGCAAAACGAAAATTTCGCCTCCAAAAAAATCTGACGTAGCAATACTCGAAATAAGACCTGGGCAGAAAATGCGAAGCAAATGAGATCGTCAGTATGCGAAAGGAGCCAACTTTCTTCGCTTCGAAGATCGCGAAGGGAAATTATGCAAATGGACGACTTCTGATTTGAATATTGCGAATTTTTTTTTCTTCCTCTCGCGCTTTTTTTTTGGGGGGGGGGGGAGTTTCAACTCCTTTTACCGCACACTCCCTATAACGAGCGCATTTTTGTGGGAGGAGCCCCGCCTTGCTCTTCTCCAGTTCCATCGCGTCTTCATTTAGCGTCTCAAGGGGCCAATTAGACCCTCCATTTCCCCCAAGAGGACATAACTCCTCATCTGACAACAACGCCTAGTCAGAGTTCCAGCGATTGGCTACAGATGGCAGGACCAGACAGGGGAATGGCAGTCAAAAGTATGTTGTTGCCTGAGGTTCGATATATCAATAATTATTGATACAGTCTAGATATCGATAGTATCGAAAATCATGAGTGAATATCGCAAATCGACAAGCAGGAAAATTAATGTCGGCAGATTCTCCAGAAATCTTTCGATATATCATAATATATCGAAAATACTGCTTGGCATAAAAACCTATTTCGAGATCTCTTTCGATACATCGACCATATTGCGATATCGAAATACCTGCCTATATCAAATGTAGGTTTATCGATATATCAATGTACCTGATAATATCAGAAAATCAAATGATCCAAAACCATCTTTCGATACTTATCGGTGTTATCCCAACACAAAATTCCGATCTATATCAATTTTCTAAATAAATATGGAATACTTCGCGATATCTCGAAATATCGAACAGGCTTAATGGTAATCTCCAGTTATCTACCATGGCGTTATGCTCAGTAACAATCGCAGCTCTGGGCGAAATAACTTTATTCGTTACCATATTGTAACAGCTCTAAATAACTTACTAATTGGTTGGCTAAAGCTATGCGAATATAACCTGAAAACCCTAATTTGCAAGACTACCCATTAACATTGGCGCTTGGTTTATTGGGAGAGCCTGCTGCTGCTGCTGCTGCTGCTGCTGCTGCTGCTGCTGTTGTTGCTAATTCGCATTTACAGAAAATTTTAAACTACTGAAGCCGTTTCATTCAGCGACCAGTTCGTTACCGTTTGTCGAGGCCTTCTATTGCCTCGTTACTTATTTTGAAACGCCAGATTAGTAATCTCCAGCGACCAGAAAATGTCAGCGTAATACCCTTCCCAGCATGTCAGGATGTCCGGATATTGCTGCCTGTTAATTCTAGCACTTTTAATCCGTGTCAGGTTCAGATCGCAGTTTTGTTGCCTTCTTTTGGCTCATCCGGATTGGCGCAAAATTTCAGCCTGGCTCAGGTTCGCCCTCTGCCGACATCTATCTATTTCACCACACGGTACCGCCAATTGCCGTCCAGCCAGGTCTTGGCTGGCATATTCAACGTCTGCAGTATACAGAGCCCGAAACTGCTTATTAGGCAGTCACTTTTAGGGCCAATTAAAATATTAGAAGTTAATTGCGCATGATTCAATAAACCGAATTACTCTTTGAATGTCCATCCTCGCGGTAGGACCCAGAATGAGCGTTGTGGCTACCGGCTCCAGACCGCCGCCATCTTGGTTACGTTAATGCATCATTTGCCGCGCCGCTAATGCAGAAGTCAGATAATATTTGATATCCTCAGTATTGTTCCCTCGCGAGTTAACTGATTACGTACTAGCGCTTTTCTACGACGATTTGTATGTCCGCAACACGACGGCAAAGTCTCGAGGCGGCAACTCCGGCCGCCATCTTGGTCTCGATATCGCTCTAAAATATCAAGACGATGTTGACTATCAATACCAAATAGTATCAATCTTCTTGAGATTAACCAGTGAAACTAGCGGTTAACGATTCAACACACTCAGCTGCTTATTGCAAGCAGTTGTTTTCGAACAGCTAATTTGCAATCACAAAAAATTAAGCAGAACTTTCGCTTCAATGAAAAGCTGAGCTTGTTGACATTTCTGGCTCTTTTCCAGACGAAAATATTTTCTGGGCGGAATGTAACCTAACAGTGATTACAATGTGATTTCTTTTGGATTCGGAGCAAAACACACTGATAATATTCACCCCCGTAGACTTCAGGTATGCAATCACCTGAGGCAACAAACAACGCCAAATTTTTCCTTCCTAACAATACCTTTCAGGCTCCTATTCCCCCCGTTTCCACGGCCTATCTATTTTTCTGGTGGGTCCCAAAACTCGTAGGTCGATACCAGATTGGATGCAGGGCTGGAGATGAAGACGACGTCCTCTGGGAAGACAAAAATGGAGGCCTAACGACGCTTCCCATCCACCCCGTCTATTCTTTTTTTTCTCTCTCTCTTACTTCTATGTACACTAGATACAATAGAGCTGCCCGAGGAGAAACATCGATCCTAAGCCCACACTTCCAAAAACCACCTACGCCCGCCGGGGAGGGATCGCAGTGTTGCCAAAAGACAAGCCAGAACTGCGGTAACACTACACGTGATGGGCCCTAAGTAGGCCTAGCACTAGGCCTAGTGAGTCATATAGGTAAGGGTAGTAACATGAGTCACTTATTTAGCAGTTACTTCCTATATGGTAAGCTATTTTGGTGAACAACACCTCTGACAGTTATTTCATGTGGTTATAGATATTATTGGCGAATAACAATTTAGCGGCCATTTCATGTGGTAAGTTATTTTGGTGGGAAAACTAATTTCGAGAAGTTACAGTAGTAATATCGCAATAGTTTTGGTGAATAGCAGCTACTTTATCTGGTTATAATTCTGCTATTCCCAGGTCATGTAGCTTTTTTACATGGTTATTATGCAATTACCTATTCGATCAGGTACTCCACTGTGTCCCGATTATCCGTGCATCGCCAAAAATAAAAATAAAAATACAGGTCCGAAATATTCTGTCGAATTTTCGTCCCACTGACAGATACTGCTAACTTAGCAGTAGCAGTGCCATTGGTACTGCTAAGTTAGCAGTATCTATCAGTGGGACGAAAATTCGACACAATATTTCGGACTTTAATTTTTAAGTTCCGATTATCCGGCAACACCCCTGCAGTAATTAGCCCGGATAATCGGGGGTACAGTGTAGTTATTTGGAAGGTTTGGTGAGAAAATTATTTTGGCACTGCTTGTTTTTATTACCAATTATTATTTTATGTATTACTAACGTTTAATGTTTCTATTTAAATGTACTAACAGTAGATTGAAGTTAAATATTTAGTTAATTACAATCTCGAATTTATTAAAATTAATTTAGCCTAATGAAGTACTTATATCGCTCAAAAACATGAGACGATTTTGCACTTGAGTCAAATGCAAAACCGTATCCACGTTTTCGAGCGCCCTGTTGGCACCCTTGCTCAATAAAAGTGCGACAACACTGGTAGGTCACGGGCGAAACTGGGCCCGTTCCGGACCTGGCCCACTTGACTTCTGCACAATAATAGCGCAAAAATTGGTTATCTATCCCCACCATCTATTACGCGTCTATTTTCCGACATGCCGACGGGCATCCGAATGCCCCCACTAATTTCCACCCCCATGGTCAGCTATATGGAGAATAGGACGGTGGGGGAGGGAGGTGGGGAGGCAAAGCAATCATAGCACGCGATCTCCATGTACATTTATAGCTCATGAAATTTGCATAGCTGGCGTGACCACCCCTCCCACCACCCACACCTCCCCCTGAAATCACGGGTGCCCGGCCTTTTCGCACGTCCGCGACAAAGACGAGCTATGTCAACAATCGCTGCATTGTTGCCCATAGCACGCGCTCCTAAAGTTGGCGGTAATAATCGGGCGGAAAAAATGCGGTAAATAAATTAGGGGCCGTGCTGATTGGATTTTAAATTTGTTATGAGTTGCTGGTTGGCCTAAATATAAACTTCCGGTTGTGGGGTTGGGCGAATCGCAATGAGGCAAAACTACGAGTGCTACATGTTAAATTACCATGTAAATGAGGACTAATTGAACCGCGCCATTTTGGGAGGAATACAATGGCGCATAACTGCAAGGGCAAACAAATATATAACTAATAAGAGCCGAATGTGGAAACCAAACAACAAAAATTATTATTATTATTATTATTATTATTATTATTATTATTATTATTATTATTATTATTATTATCATCATCATCATCATCTATGTTGTTTGTAACAATGTGCACGTATTAATGCTAATACAGTAGCAGTTATTTGGACAAAGCGGATGTTAGGTCAACGTCAAGATCATTGGCAAATCACGCCAGCGTGATTCGAGTAGACCTTTTCTCATTGCCATGGAGATTACAATTGAACAACAATGACATGGAATGTAGCCGGTCTTATTTCCGGTTTCCAAGGAACCCAAAGTCACCCGCCTCTAGACTTGACCTTGGCGGATAGCGTGAACCCGGAAAACCGGAAGTTGGCCATGAAACCTATTTTGGTCATGCTGAATCCGAATCCGAAAACCGTCTATCTCCTGTGGTTTAGGCTCCTGTCCACAGACAAACGGAGCCGTTCTATGATACTTTTTTTTAGATAAGAAAAAGTCTAACAAGGATGCATACAATTAACCTAACATTGCTCCATGGCGGGGTTGAATTTCATAAAAATTAAATATCTAACATAACGTAGTTAATTTTGGCAGCCCTGAAGAGTACCGTAGTTATTAATGTCGGAACAAATATTTCCAACAATAAGTATGTAAATGACAGCAAAAAATTGCCATTAAACTAGGATTCGTTCGATTCAAACAAAATATTAGCTAATTATCGATAGTCATATATTAGCTGCTTGTAATCTAAATTCCGGCTAATTAGTGCGGTCAGGTCAATCGGAAAACCTGGTAACACTGCAAATATCATGTGGTAAAAACTTGTTTACGTTATTATAGACAAATTACGACCCAGTAAAATTAATTTGGACATAATTTAACTATACCCGTAATAACTACAGCCCCTCCATGCCTGGTCAACATGGGTACCATCTCTGGTAAGCCACCTTACTACATTCGGCCTAATGTTAGTTATTTACTATAATATTAAAAACGAGCTTAATGCCCAAAATTAACTAATGACTGCGTTTTAATTTAAATTCTAAAAAGTGCAAAACAGTAAATATTGGGAATAACGCCATATTATTATTATTATTATTATTATTATTATTATATTATTATTATTATTATTATTATTTGTTGTTGTTGTTTTTATTATTTATTAAAATATAAATATACAGGGTGTTTTCCCAGATTCGTGGGTCACTTTTTGATAACTGATATCGCCCGATCGCAGTTATTTTTTGTAGCATGTGCCTCATTCCTGATTCAATAACTACTGCTATAGAATGGAGAACATGGTTAGGGGCACAACAAGCTACAAAAAATAACTGCTATCGGGCGATATCAGTTATCAAAAAGTGACCCACGAATCTGGAAAACACCCTGTATATAAATAATTTGACTTAAATTTTAAAGAGTATAAAACTGCAGTATAAATTATAACTCCCAAAAATAATAACTTGATAATAATAAAAATAATTAGAACATAATTATTAGAGCAACACATTTGCATGAAATAGATGCAATTACAATGCCAACAAATAAAAATAAATAACATAATGAAATTAATGGATGTCGTGTGTGTACAGTAAACTTCCTACTATAACTTGCAAGGTAATTTTTCTGAACACTCGGACCAATCACAGTCTTTGTCCCCACCGACTGATTCCATCCAATCAGATCCCACCTACGGTCCCGGAAAGGTGATCCGAGCACTGTTCCGGATCCGACCCCGCAAAAAAAAGGTCACAGCCTGACCTTTTCCCCCACCCAATGTTCCGCGAAAGGAGACTCAACGCTCCAGAGAGCACCCTGACATTCTTCAAGACAATTTCTCACGCAAAAAAAATTTCCTGTAAAAAAATCTGTGCCAAAAAAAAAACTTACGCAGGCGCTCGTGAATGATTAATTAATTAGCAAGCCCCACCCTGCATGTCGCCCTCATTAATTTTGACACAAGGTAATTATCAGGAGTAATGAGACAACCACCCACCCACCCCAGGTCCGCCATGTTCGTGACGTCACACACTTTGACCCAGGGTTGCCAGCCGAAATCGATTTTTTTTCTTTTTTTAAAAAAAAATGCAAATCTTCTTTTCTTAGCAGCCAATTGGGCCAAAGAAATCGATTTTGGCAGCATCCAGCCGCCCCCCAAATTAACAAACTTTCGTCTCACCTCAGTTCGGATTATGAAAAGCACAAATAAGCTACTTTCACGCAGTGGCTAGAGACTATGGGAAACTTTGCCAAAAACTTTTCAGCAAAAACCACTCCCCATTGGCCCAAGCCTTACCCATTGTGTAGTCCCATGGCGGTTTACGACAGACTCACATAAGTTCGAATCGAAAAAATATTAGCCGAATTATTAAACTTGTAGCAACTACAGTTCGCGTTACAAAGCTAATTTTTACAACACACGGCCATTTTGATCCTGACAATCCTCAATAATAATAATATTGAACACTTGTGATAACCACAAATCGGTATAATAAATAATAATTGAACCAGTAACTAATTTTGGCGCTAACAGCTGCGATAGCCACTAATATTGGCAAAAAATTTTAGTGGCTACCACAACTATTAGCTACAATAATTTGTTCGCTCATTATTTATTCTACCCATTTCAGCGGCTATCACAAATAATTGGTGCCAATATTAGTTACTCACTTAGTATGTATTCATTTTACTAGTGCCTAAATTTGGCTAAACCTACAATCAGCTTAACAGTGATATTTAACGACTTGAATGAGATGGCCCGCCGATTTACCAGTACGCAGTACTGTTCTTCGCGCATAGATGGCGCATACACCCTCTGCACACTCTTGCCACCCTCAGGCCTCAGGTGATACTATCAGGTCGGACAAACAGACGGATAGAATAAGCCTATTAGAAGAAAGATTATTCTGTCGATCTCAGTGGCTATCGGATCTATTAGGCAAAAATAAGTTACTTGCTCACTTATTAGTTATTTATTTTAACAGGTTATCACAAATATTATATGCTTATTTCTTATTTATTCAGAGGATTTCAGTTGTTATCACAACTATTAGCTCCTAATGCAGTTGACCCCAGATATAACAGCCTCGGCTATAACACACTTAGATTATGGCGCTGCAGTCCCTTGAAGTCGGCTATATCCGGAGTCTGCTGCATTAGTTACTTGTGTACTTATTAGGTACTAGCAGAGGAGCCCGTTCTTCGCACGGCCTATTTCCACCGTAATCAACAAAAAGGAAATCATTGTTGGCATCATGGCACCATTGATATTATTGGTATGAAATGGGCCACACCAACAAACTTCGCCTTTTATGTATGCAAGATTTATTTTGCTAGTTATTCTGCCTATTATCACAACTGTTAGCTGCCGATATTGGTTACTTGTTCACTTTTTCGTTACTTTGGTCACTAGCTGGCAATTTAAGGAGCTGCCGATATTAGTTACTTGTTCGCTTATTATTTAATCGTCCATTTAGTAGTTTTTTATTATCAGTTTTCTGCATATAATGGATTTCACCGTATAACACCAATTCGCCCGATGCACGTTCGCCCCATGCATGTTCACTGTTGTTAATTACAGTACAAGCTGCTACTGGGCGAATTTTTGTTGAGCGAACGTGCATCGGGCGAGCTGTGACGGAACAGGCTATGACAACTATTAGCTGCTATTATTAGTCGCTTGGTCCTTCATTATTTCATTAGTCATTTAGCATGAGAAGGATTCGACACATGTCTGCTTGTACGATTCCTGGCGAATATACGGTTGGAATCATCCTTGTTGACCACTGCAGATGCACTTGCCAAGGCTGTATGTCGAGCACACCCTATTTGAGCAACAATTAGTGCCGAGCGTGACCCGGGGATTGTTCATTTGTCCCTCCCCCCCACCTACCAATTCTCCCCGAGCCAGGTCCCGCAGAGTCAACAATGGGCCCTCGGAGGAACCGCACGCACATACACACACACAAACCCAGGCATATTTGGGGCGGGACCCATCCGACACTGCATATTTGCACGCCCAAATTGAGGTATGCCCGTGCCACTATTGACCTTTTCCTTAAAGCGAAATCAGCAGATAACACACGCATGCGCATACACAGGGGGATGAAGGGTAGGTTGAACCAACGAGAGCGCACACAGCCATCTTGGGGCAGCCATTTTGGGTCCGCCATTTTTNGGGGGGGGGGGGGGCAATGTGCGCGCTCTTTGGCTTGGAGGGGCAGGCAGAAGTACAAGTCTACTGTTCCTACCTTTTTACCGTCTAGCTCATGAGTGCCGTGCGCTAAGACTTTATCTACGCTAGCTGGATCGGCGAACGTCACAAACCCGAAGCCCCTAAAACACAAAAAAGAAGAGGGGAAATGGTAACTCACACTACAGGTTATGAGTGGCTCTAAGGCTAGATCAGAGATCAAGAGTAGAAATAGACAGGTCTAGGTTAACAATGTAATTTAATGTATGGTGTGCTAACCACTCCCGTGACGTCAAAGTTGGGTTGGGGAGCTGAAACGAGGTACAGACTCGGGTTCACACGTCATCGCCCATCGGGCCAATCGGAATGATGCGCCTTTGCCTAGCGTCCTATAAACTGGACAAATGTACAAGCTTTTAATTGTTATCATTATGTCATTTAAATATATATTTTTAAATTAACAAAAAAAAAAACATCGAGGAATATCTAGTGTGAACCCGAGCCAATCGCAGCCAAGTTACACAATAATCACCCTAAAAGAGCTAAAAAAAATCTAAGTCACTATAAGTGTATTGTACACTAACGAAAGGAAGCCAAAAAAAAATGTAAAAGGGGGCGGGGCGAATTATTTTTGAGCGGGAAATTTTGGCACCTCCCACCTCGGTCAAAACATCCAATCAACCGGGGGTTCACGATGCGCCTGCGCTGCTCCTTCTGAAACACAAGTGTTAACAATTAAGTGCAAACCTTATTAAATCTAAGTTGCTTCAACACTGTCAGTTGGAAAAAAGCCGTATCAGCACAGAGTAACAATAATGGTGTCCAAATATAGAACTGGCTACGGTGTGCCTTTGTCCGGGGTTAGACATCCGCCAGCTGCGGGACATTAAAAGCCCATTTACACGACGACGGTCCTAACGGATGTCGGAACGGCCAGCCAATCAGAATTCTCCCCTCTGCTACTTTCTAGTATAGAGTGGAGCATTCTTATTCGCTTACCATTCCTACTTCCGTTAGGACCGTCAGCGTCATCGTGCAAATGAGCTTTAATGGTGTCGTGCTGGTGGCGCCACGATCCATTACACGCAAAAGAGCGAATTGGCAAGATGAATTAGCAACTAATACATCACTTCAATTCGCTCTTTTGCCAACACGGCTCGTGGCGCCACCTGTAAGACACTATAAATGTCCAGCACGGTACCCTGGGAGTGTCAGTAGTGTGCAGATCAGCCTCCTGACACTCCTACCACAGCATTATGGAAACCATGTGAGCTTAGCTCGTCCACTCCTTCCAGGGGGATTGCCGCTTCGGCGCTGGTGTAGTATCTAGGGTCGCCCAGCGACGGTGGCCGACCTGAAGCCATTCCGGGTTCTTCTAAATCTAAATGCACCGTCGCTGGGCTACCCTGGTTAGGGCTGTGCAATATCCGAAATTACATAGCGACTTTCGGTACTCAAAAAATATCGAATCGAAGTCGATATCGAAAATCGAAAAACCGACATCGAAAAATATCGTAAACCGACATCGAACGATCACGATATTCGATACATCGCAC